>PNEQ01023845.1:0-42271 GCA_003012365.1 Medauroidea extradentata | reverse complement strand
TCTCGCCCACTTATCAGCCCGTTAAAATCGCCCAGGAAGTCGTCACCCATCAAGCACCCCAGGGTGCAGCAGCTCAAAAGAGAGGCCGACCAGAAGCCGAAACAGCTTTCCCAGCACAAGCGTAAGCTCCTACAGGAACTATTCTAAAAGGTGAGTCTTCACTAAGCGCTCACCCACCATACTATAAAGTGAGAATTTGCACACTCGGCTCACCCTTCAGGTGCCATCTCGTGCTCACCTAAACTACAGCCTGAAGGTAACCCTCGCCCATTTTTGGCCAGCTGAGTGGTGACAAACAAACCTCTCTCCCACACACCTTTGGGATGTGGCAGTAGTCCGCCACCTAAAAAAACCCTCCTTTTCACTATTCCTGACTGTTCCGAGTGCCTAGTGACGAGGTTGCGAATCGGTCACCCTATCGGACGCCCTACAATCATTGGGAAAGCACCCACTCACGTAAGTTCAGTCTGCTGCCACGAGGCGTGCCGTGAGTACCTGCTGGAAGAGGAAATTTAGAGGTTCCCGTGAAGTAAAAACACATGGCGTAGTAAGAGTTGAGTTCTCTAGTGTGATTCAGTCTATAAAGTATTATAAATAATTAATCAGTGCATAAGGACCCGTTGTAAAGTGTGTGTATAAACTTTGCTACTGTTTTCCTCAATATATCAGTGAAAACGAACTCTTGTCTATTTTTATTTCTCTCAACGTCCGACTTGGTACTACGTGTGACCCAAGCAGAGACCGACGACTTGCAAAACCTTAGCCCAAGGCAACAGGCCGCCTAAGCTCGCAGACGTTAAGTGCAGGAGCCAGAGCCGCTCCCTGTAGGACTTATTCCTGAACTAACTAAAATACCAGGCCCAGAGCCAATTTTACCGGAACTCAGTGTTCATTTTCAGCAGTTAGCAGCCGCGCAAGTCTGGTCACGTACCCGTGTTCGATTTAGCCAGATCCTGACGCAACTGGGTAGAGTCCAAATGACGCTATTTTTTCCAAATTTTCCGGAAAAACTGGAAAAATTTTTTTAAAATCATTGTGAAATTATACAAAACTTGTGGTGGATAAATAATATATAGTTAGAGGCCCGTGAAAATAGCATTTTGAAATTTATTTTATAGCATATTAAAAATAAAATTTAGCATTTTGTAGCATTTTCAAATTTTCACTTATTTTAAAACTTTCAATTTAAACATATACATCACACTTAATTTTTGCATGCATATTATGACCTCTTGTGAAAAAACTACTATAACTAACAATTTTATGTACACTAAGTTTTTGTTTCTCAGGCTACCTAAGTTGGCAATACATGGAAATACAGTATACTTATAAATTGAATTTGAGCATGTTACACATCTCAACGTTACACTGCTAACCTGAGACTGAATGTGATTATCAAGAACATCCTTTTTTTCCCACTCGAGGCGACAATCACATATACCACACATCAAAATAGAACTATCACTCACATAGAATTTATCGTCTGTGTAATTTTTTGCCCGCTCAGAAATAGACACTTAAATCCGTGGCATCTCGAATGCCGTGATAATTACAGTCGAGGAAAACTTTTATTTTTTTTATTTTCACTAGCTCTGATGAAAGCCTGCAAGCTGCTTCCTGTTTACAACTGCAAACACAGCTCAATCTCAAAGTACATCTGGGGTTGGGGGATGAGTAGGCGCGGTGTGTGTGTGTGTATGTGAGAGAAAGAGGGAGAGAGAGAGAGAGAGAGAGAGATAAGGTAAATTATAGCGCTATCTTATTGCAGGCACCATTTCCACGTATTGTATTTACCGCCTTGTAAGCCAACCCCTACTTTTGAAGACTACCTCAAGAAAAATTAATATGACCCAAATGAAAGCCGAACTGTGGCTGTCCCTCACACGTTTATCAGCCGAGAGCACATATTGAGATAACTGATCCCGCTGATGTGTCATGTCGTCAGTTGATAAGTGGAGATGGATAGTTTAAAGATGGAGCAGGGGCGGGGTGGAAGAGTTGTAAACTGAGACAGCTAGTGTTATCGCAATGGGAAGGAGGGCGAAAGGGGAAGCAAGAAGTAAGGAACGTGCCTGACCTAGTTGCTATCTACTCCTCTCTTTTATTTCTCTCGCTCCGTCACATTTCACGGCGCCTGCCTCGGAGCAAAAACGACACGTCTCTGCACTCAACCAAAAAAATCTCCGTGGTTATAAACTTGTCGGCTTGCGATGATAGAATGACGACGCCTTTTAACGAATGTGGAACATACTATTAACTTTATAGGCATTTAAGATTACTGATAAATATGCACTTTTGGTTGTAACAACGTTATTTTTACATATTTGTTCCTAACTGCTTGTCCCGATTCTAAGCAGAGACATCATTTTGGAGTGTCCGAATTAAAATAAAAAAAAGTCGGCTTACGATATGGTAGGTGCGCAGCGTGCATGTGTGTGTGCGCGCGCACGAAGGCAAATGGCCTTGGTGAATAAACTGTATACGTTCACCAATATTCAGGCAGAACACGCAGTTATTCTTCGAAATAGCCACTTTGTTATTTGAGCTGAGCGGAAGACATTCTGACTGTCTTTGTCCCACCTGCCTCAAGTTTAACCGACGCCAGCTTACAAGGATGGTTAGGGAGGGCGAGATGGAGGTAAGAGAATTTGATAGTTATTGTCCTCTTCTTTGTACGAGTGTCCGGGAAATATACGATTTCTGTGCTGTCAGGCAAGCTTCATCTCAAGGCTTATGATGGATGGAAACAAGGCAGTGGGCCGATGCCCCCGGCAGCGCTGATAAAGATATAGCACTTTCCCGGCTCACCCGGAGAATTTAGCATTTTATCGCAAATATAGTAGATTTTCGCATTTTATCGCGGTTATTTCGCATTTGCGAAAATCATGGCCCTCTATATATAGTAAGTTACATAAGGTAATTAAAATAAGGAGAAAAGCATAAAATTGGCATGTCCGAGTCATTCTGAACATGTACTTACTACCAAGGCGTATGAATGTAGAAGGAAGGCAGACATGAGAACTTCACAGTTTTAAGATAAGGGGAACTACAGAAACATCACATTACTGTAATTTTAGTAAATTGTTTACTAGTAATCAAAAATACACACACACACCCCGTCATAAATCATAACTGAACACCTGGCAAACAGCAATCAGTGTCACATTTCACATGTCAATTATGTGTCTGAAATAAAACGACAAATCATAACATTGATAAACGTAAAACAGCAAAGTACACCACTTAGCCAGTTTATACAAGCGGCAAGATAATTAATAATTATCTTAGTGTGTTACTTGTGAATTTGAACTACAAAGGGTTTTTTGTTGAAATTGAAACTGTTTTCCTAGCAGAGATTGTAAGTTGTGTAGGAGTATGTGTTCGAGAACTATTTCTGGTTAATTCATGATCATGTGCGTATTATTTATTTTACTGTACCATTTTTATTATTGTTCTTTTTTAATCTTTGTGTTACATTTACTGATTATTTCATTTTAGTGGTGCTGGTAGGGTATTACGTGTATCGGCAGATAGGCCCGATTGTAAATACATTTAACATGTAGATTTTTAATTCAGAAATTGTAAGATTATTTTTATTCCAATTTTTTTTTTCTGTATTTTTCCACCTTGATGGAAAACAATCTAATTTTTGCCATTTTCACATCAAGGAAATGTTGGTCTAGCTGTTCAAAATACATTAAACAAGTTGTGCCCCACCGGCCACGGACAGCCAGGCCAACACTCTAACCAAGGCTAAGGCAGTGTCCCAACTCGCTGAAAGAGTACTCTCTCGTCCACTCTTGACGTCACAGAGGGTACTTTCTATTGCCCCAACTCAAAGAGAGAGTGTGCAATAGGAGAGTGAACCAGAGTGAGCGATGATGTTCCCTTGAAGCTCACTCTCGCACCCTCTGTGGCAGCCATATTGCTTTAAGGTTAAACCATTTTATTTGTGTTTGTTAAGAATTATTTTTACTCATTGTTCGTTGTTTTAACCCGCCGTTCTTGTATTTAATAAATATATTATAGTAGATAATAACAATAACCTACATTAAATATATCGTAGTTATTACAAAATCTCTATTTATCATCCTGTTTACTTTCATGGCCTTGAGAGTAAACTATACAGCCACTGTGCTTTATTAAAAACACTGAAAATTATATTGAATAAATTTAGATTAAAAACCATGTACCATACAGAAAAATTAATGATGCCGAGTACAATGCTATATTTATACAGACACTGTTTTTATGTGTGTTTAATGTCCTCAATTGTATCAATATAGTGTAATTTTAACAGCAGTGAAGTAATTCAAAGTTTTTTTATTTATTTTATTTTCGAGGCATGTATCTAAATTAATTTGTTCGCAGTGTAGATTATTTATTTATATACTTACAATTACTGCCAATAGAATGCAGTGTGCCGAGTGCATAGTGCAAGAGTAGACGTTCCAATTTGAATAAAGTGAGCCAGAGTGGCCGAGAGGGAGAGTGTGTAGTGAGAGTGTAAACACTCTTGAATTGAGACACAGTCTAAGCCTGACAAATCACAGGCTAATCCCAGAGTGGAGTAATATGGCCTGAACACTTAATACAACACACAAAAACTTACACATGGCAACCATGGGGAAGCGACACTACAGTATCGGAAATCTGGATCAAATAAAATAGGGTGGTTTATTTAGCAGACACAATACACAGTAGGTCACAGTAGCAGAATACTAATTATAGGTTAGAGTATACAAAATTACGTTGCGGGCACAACGGCCTTGACCAAAAAAGGATACTCCCAGACTAAATAAATAATTAAAATTTCATTATTAAAGATACCGAAAAACATATAACTCGACTGCATTCCACTCTCCACATCGACGTCCGAACGGAGCAAGAAATTACAAATATGGAAAGACAAGAAAAAATAATACAACAGAATGAGAAATTTAGAAAGTTAATTCAAGCTAGAAACAAACCGCAGATCAGTTAATCATGTTACAAAAGAACAAACACAAAATAACACCAACTTTCTGCACGAGCGTAGAGGTAGAGAGTGGAGAGGCAGAACCTGGCCGGGCGGGAGCAGAACCAAGAATGATATCACAAGCGACGGCTGGAGGGCAGGCAGCGGTAGGGCAGGGGAAGGGGAGGTAGGTCGGCCGAAGGGAGGGGACACGAAGACTACCGAGAAGATGCGAAGATGTACGAAGCGGCAAGGTGTGCGCGCTACAGTTCAAATGTGCTACGTCGTGAAACACACAGTCCAGTCTTCTCCAACATGGAGAACCAAGATTGTTGCATAGATAGTTCAGGGAGGACAAAATACGTAGGTACTATGATCCTGGGCATGTCGTCTTCAGGCGGGAAGTGCTGTCCCAGCACAAAGTGTTAAGTTTGTTTGTGATGTTTGTAAATGGTTAACATTCTGTGGGCAGGAATGTGTCATTACTGTTTTTTTGGTCAGATGTTGATGAGAACTCCGAGGAGGGTGAACTGTTGCGAGAATGGTTTGATCTGATGCGTGAGCGAAGTGAACTGCGACGCTTTGAGCGAGAACTGATGGTGCGAGCGGAGGAAATAGAACTGGAGGACAGGCATGCGAGGTTGCAACAGGAACTGCGAGAAAGAATGACTGTAGATGGTAAGTGATAACCCTTTGTAATAATATTTTTGTTACAGCTTGTCCATGCAAGTTATTGTCATTGCATTATGAGCTGGCATGTAATCATAATTGTATTAGAGCTGTGAAATCCTGCATGAATGTTAATCTCTAATTACATACTTTGTGAAAATGTGTTGTATGTGGAAGTATCAAGCATGTATGCAGTGTTAATTAATCAGATGCACTAATGTATGTGTCATACTTTCTTCCCCAAATTATTTGTGAGGCTCTAAAAGCCCTCCTGTTGATGTTGCTATCCTGTAACTTGTTTTTCATTTTGTGCCAATCTCTGATACACTACTCTAAGATGTCGTACTTACGACCTGCTGCACAATTTCCTATTCTTTCAGCTTCTAACCCACTGTAAACTAACACAGTCGTTTTGACATTTTGATTCCTCAACGAACTACCAAAAAATATGTACATAGTCACTACGAAAACACTTATCAGCTATGTGCATAGAACAGTGCTGCCTACACACGTGACTTTTATTGATCACGCCTGATTAACTGTACATCAGCATTCCTCTGCCTACATGTCTGTATATATGTGTGCATAGCCACCTGCGCTGTTGTCAAGTCTCTGTGCACGCTAGCTACCTTGCATTAACTTCAAATACAAATTATCCGTGTAAGCTACACACTCCCTTTTTTGTGATCCAAATTTTAAGAAAAAAGGTGTGTGGGGTACATGTGCGAATACAGTAGTTATTTCGTAGAAAGTCACTCATTTCTCCATGGAAGCGCGATCACAACACTTCACCAGCTAGGCTAGCATCATCAGGCAATGAGTGAATCATACTGAAGTCTATTGTTCAGCTGTGGGCTAACACTTGCTCCAGGTATTGTTTTTTTTTTTTGTGTCAACTCTATAGCCACATGAGAAGCCAGTTGCAGCTCATGCAACATCTCACAATTCAAATTTTGACGCCTGTTATGCAACTAGAGTGGTGAGATCTTGACCACTGCTGAAGAGCTGAGCTGAATTAAGAAGCTGGGAACTGGCACACTACATCTGGCCTTATCATATAAACTCCCTGCCTACTTTCAAACTTTCTGCCGCACCTTAGGTTGTGTATCGGTTCACTCAAGTGTATGCTCTCGCACTGTCTCTCTTGTGGCTATGTCATATTGACATCGGAGAGAGTGCTTTCTGGTTGTCTCAATTTGTTGGCGAGAGTACGGAGAGAGAAAGAACCAATACTGCTCACTTACTGTGCACTCTGTCTCCCTGGTGTATGCCATCTTGATTACAACTATGGTTTGAGGTCATTGAAGAAATATGGGTCGCATATTACAAAAAATAATTTATTTCCAATGAACTGTTAGTTATGACGAGAAATTGTATAAACGTTTTCTGCCCTAATAGACGTAAAATACACAAAATACAAAATTTTGGCATCACCTATAAACAGTTAAATTATTAGTATTTGAATTACCTGAAAATATATTTTATGTGTGTATTGTATTAATAAAATGAATGCATGTGTTATTTATGCATTGTTTTTTTTTTTCCTAACACGAGAGAGCAGGAGTGCCAAAGAGCTCCTCTTCATGCTAATGCAAGAGAGTGCTCTCTCCAGAGAATACTCTTTAAATTGAGACACAGCCTTAGTTTACGCTCTGGCCGCTAGATACACTGATTCAACGACCATTGGACAGTACACTTTAGTGTGGCTTCACTCACTGCCTGATGAAGCTGGCCTTGCCGACAAAATGTTGCGACCTCTCTTCTGCGTAAAAATGTTTGTCCTTTTGTGTGTATGTGTTTTCTGTCTACAAGTGCAATGTGTGTCATATATTATGTTATAAATGTAGTTCTGATGTAGTTCCACAGCCAGTTCGGTTTGAATAGGAAATTATGATCGGAACAACTTCATAGTGCTGTGTAACGAAAACCAAACTCACCCAATTTAGTAATGTAATACAGTATTATGAACTTTGCTTTATAAAACTTCAGTTGCTAAAAATTATTTTGTGAATGACATTTACAGTTGTTAAGGGAGCTGCCTACCATGCGCTTAAAATAGTGTGCTGCAGTGCATTAGTAATAGGTTTTTTTTACAGAACCTTCCCGCATGTGCCCGTTATGCTAATGTATGAAAATAAAACACTGTTTCAAAACCCTCCAACATACCTAAAAACTGCCTTTTCAGGCTGCCCTACTTCAAAATCTTCTAACCGGATGTATATGAAACTCGAATAGGAACATGCATTGAACTTTGCTACTTTTCACCGATAAAATTATATGGTCACTGCTTAAAAGTCTCGGAGTAAGAATGGATTGGCGGGAATCTTGCACCCCAGTTCAAAGCTTGGCACATTGTGGCGATGAAAAATTTGATGCTAGCTTAAAGGTCGCCCTTACAGCTTCATCACTTCTGAACCTCGTACGCACAGGTAGGTGGTGCCCTTAAGAGCGCTGCCTACTAGGGAACCCTGAGCCCTGTTAAAATATGTTTGGTGGGGCTCAATCATCCTTCATGGTTTTACTTATGGACAAAACCTTTATATGTGTCAAGAAGAGAAAAAATTTATATTAATGAAATTTTAGGTACAAGATATGAGGTGTTCTCAAATGTTTTTGGGGATAAAAATCCAAATTGCTCATAATTTTCAAGGTAAAAAAACAGCCTAAATGCACCTTTAGTGATGTGGGCCATGCAGAGATGGAGGAAGTAGTCAGTGGCATATACATAAGTAGGTTCGACAGGTGTGGAGCCCCATCTGATTAAATTTAACACAGAAATATCTATCCCTGCTCTCGCCAGGGCTCTGAGCTAGGCGGGGATATTTGGTACAGTTTGTACAGAAGTAACACAAACATAAAGCATATGTTAGGTGTCTATCAGTCAAAGAAGTTCCGAAAAAGACACGAATTCAGAGGGTGCAGGAATGTTTTGAAAAAAAAATATTTTGTATGCGTCAGATTTTTACTGCGATGTAAGGATGTTTTCAAATGGCTGCATTTTACTGTCACCACTATGTCAGACTACTTCTTTATTTTAACCCCTTAAGACATTTGCCCGAGATATCTCGTGCTGTAGAACAGCAAGTATTTTTTTTTTCCTAAAACATGTATTTGTTTAATTTGTTTAAAAACTTTTAATATTTTCAGCAAACACAGTAAGAAGAAAACCTGACACTGAAGGGGTTAAACAGCATGAGAATGTGTCACTTTGTTTGCATTTGTTCCCTAGCCTTTCTTTTGTGTTCCACCTCTTCTCTCCCTAATATGAGGTGGATGTGTAGAGCAATGGTGAGGGGATAAGAAGAGAAATATAATTGAACACAGTCAGTTACCGAATGATAAGTTAACACATGTACAGGAGTGTTGTGTGTTCATGTGTTGTGTGTTCGTGTGTTGTGTGTTCGTGTGTTGTGTGTTCGTGTGTTGTGTGTTCGTGTGTTGTGTGTTCGTGTGTTGTGTGTTCGTGTGTTGTGTGTTCGTGTGTTGTGTGTTGTGTGTTCGTGTTGTGTGTGTGAGAGAGAGATAGAGATACGAATAAAGTGGTGTCTGCAGTGTGAACGTCAGATATTTTTAGTTTGAGATGCACAAAATGTCTAGCTTTACAGCCTCAATAATAATCACCAGGAACTTGATCCATTTATCATTTTTCCTTCATTTCTTTTACACTTTTCAAAGCACTCTGCGTGCAGTTTATTTCATTCAGCGACTTTCCTTATGACACTTTTGTGTTTTACACTTAAATGGAAGAAAACAGTCAGTGTTTAGTTGGCTTATGTTAACATCATCTATCTTTCTGTGTTATATGAAATCAAGTATTTCAGTATTTGATGACTAGAGTGTTAAGACAAAAAAAAAGGGCACAATGCACAAGTTAGTTTTTTGGCCTCCTTTGCTTCCCCCCCCCCCTCTCTCTCTGTCACTCTCTCACAGAATGAGGTGGCATAATAGTGACACATTGGACTCATCGTAGTCTGGTTGACTCTGGTTGTATTGCTGCCTCCGGCCATCCTTATTTCAGTTTTCCATGGTTTCCCCAAAATCACTCAAAGTGAATGCTGGGATGGTTCCTTAACAAAGACCATGGCTGATTCCTCTCTGTGTTCCTGCCCTTATGTAAAGTTGTGAATCATGGTCTCTAATGACTTCAATGTCACTGAGATGTAAATCCTAATACAGAAATTCTCTCTCCCTCCTATCTCATTCTCTATTTGTGCCTACCCCTACAACCCTTGGCAAATTAAGATTTGGTACATAAGCATTTCTCTGCTTCGCCTGACACCTAAATCACCTGCACAATACGTAGGTATTGCACCAACACCCTCCTTATCCCGTTTGGTCAACTACGAACTGTTACCTGCACAGCTAGCCATCGAAGCCCAGGCATTCAGTTCACTGTACGCTTCTATGCTTTTAGAAATAAAATTTCCAGTCAATGACAGTTGTGTATGCCCCTAATTGAGCTATGTTGTTTATTCAGTTGTTTTAACAAGTTAATTCTCTCATGCAAATGTTTTACCATAATTTTTTAATTGAGGATATCTTGTTATAAGTATTTGTTTTAAAATTATTATGTGACACCATTCCATAGTTCTAAAACTACAAAATGTGTTTTACTTATAATCAATCCTTTTCAATTAAGTCAGGCAAGCAAGAGGTGGTTAACATGAACTCTACGATGCGTATACATGTATTAAATTTTTCCATATCTATGCTTGAGTTTATTGGATGCTGGAGTAGATTACATCAGATTTAAACCTGTTTTATCTTTGTTTCCTTCGAGTATTTTCTTCATCATAATTAAGTATATCACAATATTATATGGGTTTATGAACTAGCATATTGCTTACAAACCTGTCAGTACAAACTTACATGTATTTTTACGTAAAGCATACAGTAGTAGTAGAATTACATAATTTTTCAATATAGCAAAACCTATTTTAACTCCTTGTTGTCAGTAACTTTGCAAGCATACACTTTGCAACATTTAATGCTGGGTAACTCAAATTCTTGGCAAACTCATATGTGTACTAAACGTTTAACCCCTCCTCCCATCCCCCCCACCCTTTTTTTGTTTTGTTTGGTTTTGTTGTACAACCACCTCTATTACGATACTGTCCTTGGGAACCATGAGGAGTTGTAATAGAAAGGTTTTACTGTACAGTGTATATGTAATTGCTAGTGATTTCAAATTTATACAACTACTTACCTTTAAGAAAACTCATTAATTTTGGCTGTAGCAGCAAAAAGTTGAAGTCTGCCTATGAACACAAAAATTTAAGTAAGGTATGCATACATGTTATGGGGAAAACATTGTAGTATTAAATGTCAGCTACACGTTAATTTATTAACAATAGATGCTCCGAGGAACTTGAGATGTCATAAATCACCTTTATTGTTTTTCCACTACAAGTACCTTAGAAATCCCTTGTATAGTTGAATCACATTAGTGAGCAATATAGAAGACCATCTTGTCTAGTATAACTATTAAAAATACTATTTATTGTTACCTCAAATGTTAACTTTTGAGTTTGTTACAGTCTGTAGACATTGCTTGTTAATTAGGTAGCTTTGCTTATATTGAAAATTAGCAGGAAACAACAAAATATCTGGAATAAAAATAGTATCTAGTATTTCAAAAGTGCTCACACTATTCCAAACCACCTCAATATATGTATATTGTCTGCATTTACAAGTCGGGTAGTAGTATTAGAGGAACTCTGTGACACTGAAAGAATACATTTTTATTTAAATTGAAAAGCTAGGGAAATATAATGTCCTAGTATTTCGTGACAAATTGGCAGTTTAGGAAGCTGTACTTATTTTTTTCCTTTCAGCAAGTTTTTTTTTTTTTTTGCAACTTTTTGTATATTCATAGCATGCCAAGTAATAATCCTTCAAATGTATAGACTACCCAGGCCTGCCGTTATAATGGATTTTATCCGCTTTAACTGATATTTAAAGGTTAAAACGGACATACGGATAATGTTAGATATTCGCGGATATTTCCAACATCTGTCTTTATCAATAACTGGCATGGTAATTAGCGACGCACATGAATGGATGAACGAGATTCCCTAATCTTTTCCATGTTTACTTCAAACCTAGAAATCTTTTCCATTATTTTTGGAGAAAATGTCATGCTATATACTTGCAAATATGGGAAAATTTACGTTTTTTATGCCAAAATAAATAATAAAGGAAATTTTTTTAAACCCCTCATAATTGCTGCACCTCATATTTTGGGCCAAAAATTTGGTATAAAGCATGCTGCGATTATGTTAGTAAATACTGGTATTTACATTTTACAAGCAAACTACGTCTCATTCGAAGTCATAAATAAACTTGTGCAGATATATTCATTTTTTAACAATAAGTAGTCGGTTGAACATGTTCTTAGCTTCTCTAAACTCATTCTACAAATTTTTCTAAATAGGAAAAGTGTGGAAAGTTTCACTGCTATTTTACCGAAACAGGTAAGAAAATAGTTCAGTCTGTAAAAACATTTACAATACTAGATGGTTTCCTGTATAACATCTTAATTTTTCACAGTATTATAATAATTTACTACACATAGTAATTTCACTATCAAAATTCTACAGCATGAATCTTCTAAAAATACTTCAGAAAAGTACGTAGACGTAAGTTGGAAATATTACAGGATTTTTTTAATGCTAATTACAGGATTTTACTAATGAACTTGGGGGCAGCCCTGGACTATACCATACTCAAAAGTTAACATCTGAGGCAATAAAAAAATTTTAAAAAATATTACATTTATTATTATATTATTAATTTATTCTTGGAAACTGCCTCTTTACTGCAGACAGCTTACAGTTAATAAAGTAAAGACAAATGGTTGCTAAAAATAAGTGAATAATTAGCTGCCAGTCATAATGAATATGTTAGGCTGTGAGGTGCTCTGAAGATGTTACATGTATAAAAATTCTTTAGAATACTAGGTCAGTTGATTTTCATTCTGTGTGGTTGTAATAAAAAATTAGCCTCAACCAAGTTTTTATTTTGGGCTAAGCAATATTGTGTCACTATTCTGTTAATGGTATATTGTTTTACGGTAGGCAGGAAATGTTATTTTCAGACGTAAGAAAATTGGGATGTGTGTGTGCCTAGTTTTGTTAGGTAGAATGCAGCAAGAATACAAGCTAAGCATAGCAGTACAGTGTTGTGTTGGCTTGTGTTTATAGACTCCAGCAAGACCAGTGAGGATGTAGCCAAGGAAGGCCAGATCCTGAAGGAGATGCTGGAGATAGTAGAGCGACGAGACTCTCTCATCTTGCTGCTGGAGGAGGATCGCAAAAGGTGCGGTCTGCGGCGAGGGCGGGGTGCATCATGCCCGCCCACTCTGCGACTACCTCCACCCCCTGGAGGCTGGTCTCTGGTCTGCCTAGTAGTGCTGCTTGTGGTCGCTTGGACCCTGTCCTATGTTGTAGTTGGCTCGATAGTCTAGTGTCTGCTCTTGCATGACAATTGCTTGGGTGTGGTAGACTTGGTGCTTTCAGTTTCCCTTCCTCTCTCGTACTAGTTTAAACTTAGGGAATGACATTGTGGATCCAAGGTAGTTATTCATCCCTGCGTTATTTATATACATTTTGGACTCTTCTTTGATCTGCATTCAGCTATTGATTTTATCTTCGTTCCTGTTCATTCATTTTTATGTAATGTGTAAAATTAAGTGTACACCCGTATGTTGTGCATTGTACAGTCTTTTAACATGAGTAACATTGGTGTTTGTAAGTTGTTTCTTTGTATTAACTGTGCTAATGAACCATCTTTTAGGATAAAATTGATAGTTAGTATATTATCAAAATGTAAAATTAAATAATTTATCCTCTGTGTGAGTAATTAACCTTGTGCTTACAATAAAATGACAAGAGGATGCTATGCCAATATTGATTTTGCTGTATTTCTTATTACTGTATTTTTATTTTTAGTTTTAAACTTCCAGACTTTTTTATTACTTTTATTACGTGTGCCATGTGAGGGATAATTTGAAGCATTTTGAGTGATAAACAGAGATACCTACGTATGTAGTTATAGACTAGTTCACTCTTAATCATCAGCCTATAATTGTCAGTACAGTAACTAGAGTTTGATGACCCCATACATTACTGATTACCACTGCATGCAACTTAGTCACTGTAGTTGGAATGAAGGACACACAAGATTTTCGTACTGGTGGGTTAAGGGATGCTGTAATTGCATTTATTTTTATTTCTCCTGACATTTTGTATCAGAATTGTAACCCTTGAAACACAGAGTTGCAAAATTTGTAAATTTGTCATGTTCGACCATTGCAGTTCCATTCACCCTAACTTCTTACCACTTCTTTCCTGTGAAACAAAGCTGATAAATGATATATACAGTACTGTGGACAGACTTAAGAAAGAAACTGGACATTTTTAAAATTTCCGATACGATTCATGCATTTAACTCCTGATTTTTCGAGCTCTGATTATTTGTGCAGCATTCTTTTTATGCATATAAAAGGAGATGCACACATATACACAGAGTGAGAGAGAAAGAGAAAGTTAGACATAAGTAGGTGGTAGCCAGATTGATACAAGTGCAGTCACTAAGCTGGCATTCTTGCAATGATGTCACTCTGTAGTTCATTCATTCAAACTATAACCCTCTTCTCCCTTTACAACCAAATGTTTGTCTTCAATGTGTGGAAAGGACAGGGGATATTTATTGAATGCCGTGGCTGAGAGAAAAGAATCTTTTGACGACTGCTGGGTTTCTTGTTTGTAAACAGACATGTCCTGAGCTTGATTATAACTTCTGTTTACAATGTTCAACTTTAACGCTTGCCCTCCTGCTAAAGATATAAAAAATTGGTACAAACAGGTGAATGTCAATTTTACCTATTCATTAGACAGATTATAAAAATAGAAGTTGTTCTTAAATTTTGTGTGAAAGACACAATAGCATGCAAGAAGCAGTTTCTAATTCCTTGTAGTATTGCGTTAGTGATTTAATGCTGACAGTGTACTAAGAGGAAACATACATAGTGCACATTCCAATTCTTCTATGAAACCTCAGAATTCTAGGTGTTGAAAAACTTGTGTAGTTTTTTCCTCCCTTATTGCTCCCAACGTGTAGAGCACAGTCGTAGAAGTACAGGTCTGGACACTTGCCTATCTACCAATGTATTTTGCTTGACCCCCTTGTTGTTTGGCTGCAGTTCTTTAAGTTACCGAGAATGTTGTACTTTTTGGCGCTGTAGTCCGGGCGGTCAGACTCAAACTTCACTCACTTACTTCCATTGTTAACATTATAAAGTAAATAAAGATTACTGGAGCCATGCTTTAAAATTGTGTACGAAGGAAGTATTTCATATATTGATATAAAATACGTTCTGATAAATAGTTTATCTTAGTGGGAGGGAAGTGGGCGGAGTTCAAGTCCGACCGCCCGGACTGCAGCGCTGAAGACGTAGAGCATTGTCGTGAACTTTGTGAACTGCAGCCAAACAACAAGGGAGTCAAGTTTCTAGGCGAATGTCCAGACCTGTTCTTCTATGGCCGTGGTGTGGAGGCTTTTTTTTTTTTTTTTTTTTTTTTCCCCTTATTCCAAACTTATAATGGCCCAAAGAAAAATGGCCATCAGAAGTGTGCCACATGGCACAGCAGTGGTACTGTGAGTTTCCATTAATATTACCAGTGTTTTTAGCTACCTAGAACTAGTTAACATATATAAAACAAATGATTTTCTTAACATTTTCTTCTACTTTAAGGGGTTGTTTGGTTCCCGAGAATTCATAAAATCAGAATTAGAGTGTAATTCACAATCTAAGTTTATTGTCAGCATGACATATACAAAAAAACAAGTTTCAACTTTCAGCATCTAACTTGTGGACTATGAAGATAAAGGATAGGTACTTGACAGACTACAGCCAATATGCACATTTTCCACAACATATACAGTAGAAACTTTATGGTTTGTTTTTCAAGGGACCAGAAGAAAAAAAATGGTGCATGCAGACCAACTATGCATGAGGACTTGCCCTTTTTTTTTACCTAACCTCGAAATCTGAAGTTGTATTTGATGTGCTGAGTTGATTGACAAGACAAAACATAAGAAAACTCGTTACAAAATATTATTTATTACACTAACGTAAATAATGGAAGAAAGAAAATGTGAACAGGAAATTAGTCACATTACTATCATTATTTTTTAAAAAACTATTTTTAATTAAGTGTTATGTATTTAAGAGTGCATCTGTGAAATACTGTTATATAACCATCTAAACATGCTGCACTTAAATGGAAATGGTTTTAAAATAAAACCCGTCTGTTTATAATAAAACATTTTCAAATTTTAGGTTAAAGTTACCGATAATTGCGCTAAAAAAAAAAAAACGAACGAACGCACGTAGAGATCAATTTTACAACGTGAATACGGCACTTGATAGTGTTCGAGACAATCGATAGTGCTAGCAGCGGCAATTCTCTTGCCGCCATCTTGAACTTATTGTGCTGTGAGCGCAAGCATTACATGCGTTCACGATCATTCTCCTATGGCATTGCAAGTGATCAACTTCGCTGTGATGTTTCTTCTCTGTTCTATTTCCAAACAAGTGTAGATGTCATTTCTTCCTTCGTTATCTGCGACTCTTGATATCTCATGTTTATATCGTTTTCGGATGATGAAAAACGTAAACAGTGGGAAATATAATATTTTGATGACGTGATATGTAGGAAAATTTTTAACATTGCAATAAATGGCAAACAAAGGGGCCTGAAGAAAAAATGCAAATCGTGGGAAAATGTAAATAAAAATATTGGCTGGGCATGTTTACTTTGTGGTAGTGATGGGAAATGTAGTTCGTTTGGCAGACTTAGGTCGTTCAGAACTATTCACACAAGTGAACTGTTCTTTGGATGCAGTTCATTTGAACTATATAGTTCACCATCAGAAAAAGTTCAAGTCGAGATAGGGATTTGTACATATGTTGTCATAAATCACACGTGCAACGTTCAGACGCGTATTTAATGGTTTTTAATGCTTTTGTCATAATTGTTATACTGCATTTGTTTCGAACTATAACCTTTATTGTGCCATCATGGATTGCCAATATCTATTCTGTTCTAACACAACTTCAAAATATAGGTGGTGGCATGTCATTTATCTAAATAATATATTTACGTTACTATTTGTTTTATGTAGTATATTAAAAACATCAAAGAAAATAAAAAGGAAGTTTGATATGTTCAGTTGACAAGTCGCGGAACTACGGAAGTGTGGAACGCAAAACGAACGACGCGAACTGCTTCGTTCCGCGAACTATATAGTTTGACGACATGCGAACTGTGCTTAGTTCCATAGAACTAGATAGTTCAACGAATGACGCGAACTGCTTCGTTCCGCGAGCTACATACTAGTTCGACGACAGACACGAACTGTGCTTCGTTCCATCGAACTAGATATTTCGACAAAAGATAACTGCTTCGTTCCTTGAACTATATAGTTCGACCGATCTATAGATTTTAGTACCTAGGAAGTTCGCCGTCACGATACATGTCCTCACGTTTTACCCTCTCAATCATTAATTGTATATATTCTGTTCTAAAAAAATTACTTATATTTCTAGACTCTTCGTAGTTAATATAATCAATATAATCCCTAAAACCTAACATATGTATACGTGGTTTGTAACAAATTGAGAACTTCTGAAGACCATCTTCTGTACGATAATATTTAAAAATATTATATATTGTGACTTCAGAAGTTAATTGTTCAATATAGTGTAGTCTACAAACTCTGATTGTTAATAAAATGCATTTGCTCAAGTTTAAAAGTGACAGGAAACTATAAATAATCTCTTAAAACAAAAAAGTAACTATAGGATTTCAAAAGTGCTCATTTTATCCCTGAACACGTATATGTGCGTCGTACATACATTGAGTGTGGCAAAACAACTGCGTGTGACATAATTAACTTTTACTAAATAACAAACCCTGTTATGCACGGCAGTATAATATTGTTACAACACGACTCGGAAAATAACTGGCCCAGTGCCGGTAACGAAATATAGGTGGGCAGCAAGTCGTTTTTCTTTAAACATATTTTAAGTTACTACGTATTATTCCAATCTTAGCAAACACTCACTAAAAAAAAGAAATAGGTTGTCAGCTTCCAAAACTTCTCGACTCGTATTTCTTCACAGCAACATGAAATATACATGAAAGTTGTTTCAAAACATACCTTTTAGTGCAATATATTTTTAAATATTTATTAATGTGTGATTTTTTTTAAAGAAGTTACATTTAAGTTACTGTGCTTATTTTCTGTGTACACGAAAACTTGTGTAGTGCATTGCCACCAATAAGAACAGAAGCGGTGATTTTCTCTCCTAATTTGATAAGTTATGTATGTTTTTGTAACTGTATTTTAGATTTTCATGCATTAGCTACTTTTTAAACGGTTTATTTTCTCCATTTACTTTTCACCATATAATTTAATGCTAATTTACCTATGGTTATTATTATTGTTACTTGCCCTTTACATTGTAGTGAAAAATGAAAATGTTCTTGGCCTGCAACAAATAGGGCTTCGTTATTAACGACAGGTCACGGGACAGGAAAGCACGACACGAAAATAACGTTGAACTCTCTCTGTCCTTGAACGATATAGTTCGCAGACCTGCCTCGAACGATATAGTTCGCCGACCTGCCTCGAACGATATAGTTCGAGTACCGATGCAGTTCGCGATGCATTTCCTTGTTCTCATCTTTTCAGTCACCCTCTCCTCCACTGATCCCGTGCACTGATCCAGCGTAAGGGGGTATGGCTGAAGAAAAGAGGCGAGTACCGGCTCGAACCAGGGGAGGAGAGGGGAGACTAAACGCTCATGCGCAGATGAGCGCGCTATACAGCACAGCTGCAGTAAACGGATGGGACTGAATAAGCGAAGACGTGTCTTCCAGCCAGTCGCAAGAACAGTTCTTTTCCGCCTGAACTACATAGTTCAGTAGTTCACTTCTTGGAGCAGTTCGAAATGAACTGGTAGTTCACGAACTACCTATCACTACTTTGTGGGCAACCATGATTGCCTTTTATCGTTCGCTAGAACTGTTCGTTTTAAATTTTACATTGTATGTTGAAATTAATTTTAAAAACGATCAATGCGCCTAAATTTTGGGCTGTGGGAGAAGATATTTAGAGCTATGGATGCGGGAAAAATGATACTTACGTAAATGATTGATTTGGACTTCTTAAACTTTGTTTTAGTTGGAAAATTTTCGGGACCAACAAAAATAAGCTATAAATACGGGAAAACGATGGAATCAGGAACAATGCAACGAGTTTCTACTGTACTGCTATTTTTTAATTTAGAAATACAGTGCTGTATTTGCTTTTTGGTAATAGGTATGAAGTATAATGGATGTAAATAGGTTTTCAGTACAGTACTAGAAATATTGCCCTGTTTAATGTGTTTATTTAAACAGGAAGTTGTATACCTTAGTGTGTACAGATGAGTTGTCACTGATCACGTATACTTCTGACACTTACTGTTTTGTTGATAAAACAGTTGAATGTGTCTGAGCTTCATTATGGCTGACTGATCATTTATTAAGACTTGCAACGTCCACCAGGAGCATTGTGGATTTAGAACTGTAGTATCTTACACATCTATTAATCCATAAAAACTAATGGCTTTGAAAGAGCTGCCAGTAATTTAATGCTTCAGTGTTTGTTGATCTGATGTAAGCAGGTTACGCTATGCTCTTATCTATCAGAAATAAGCTTCAACTTGACAACCTTGATCCTATTTGTCGCCTGTTTTTTAGCTTCGTGTAGTATTACTATTATATTTTCTAACTTGGACCTAATAAGTTCAGTGTTGCATTGCAATTGGGTGCAAAATTAAATTTTAAAATTTTATAAAATCTATTTTATTTTGATTTTTTAGTCATTTGATAGCTGGAATGGCTGAAATATTGTTCCATATTTTGGTGACAGAATGGGAATCCTTAACATTTGTGTGTTGTTTCATTTAGTATTGGTAGGAAAAAATGCTCCCACGCTTAAACTTTTTTAAATTCTACGACAAATTTTCCTGTGGTCATCATTTATTATATTAAAATATTTTTGTTCACAATTACGTTTAGTAGCCATTAGGAGTGTGTGAAGACCAATATTTTCATTCTGAGTTGAAGTCGAATACTGTAATATTGTAGTAAAAGCTATTTAATAAATGTGTAAAGGACGTTAATTTGTTCAAATTGATGGTAGTATTAACATAGTTTTGACGAGTATGAAATCAAATACAGTCGGCCCGCCTTATCTGCGGTATTTCGTTCCAGAAAATCCGCAGATAACGAAAGCTGCGTATATTCAAGCCACCTTAATAATCTACATAAACCACTGTATGCATTTTTTATAAAAAAATTTTAACCCCTAAATCCATGTACTACTATATTTGTGTGAAGTAATACGTTCATAGTGTGCCACAACATTTAAATATCCTATAAATGCTATGTCACGTGTGCAATGCGCCACGTTAGATTCTGCGGCAACCACATTGCGAGGACGTGAAAACTTAGCAACAGTGCGCTGCGAGCCAGGTGGTCTGGCTGATGTTGCAACACGGGACAGCCTGATGCGCCGCGCTATCTCTCACCCTACACTGCCAAGGACGTGCGCTGTGTGAAGAGGGAGTATCGCCACAAGAGTGTATAGATTTATATTTGATAACACTGTTTCTCGCATGTAATGCTTACTATATTTGTGTCAACCAAACGTATAAAATAACAGTGCAACAAGCACAACTACGACTACATAGGCGTGAATATTTTGCAATTGTCTGTAAATATTTTTTGCTTATATGACATACATATAAATTACAGAAAAGAATAGGTTTACAAACACAAAATATGTTTACCGTAATTAAATGGAGTCTTCGTCAGTGTCGAATTTCCACCTTTGACACGTGGGAACAGCGTAGCGAAAGAGCCAGTGTCCCATGCTTGACGAGAAGCATATCGCCTCTATTCGCAGCGCGCCAAACTGACGTGCAAGGGGTTTCTAACAAGCGTTCTGAATGTTTGAAAACAGAGAAGCATAGTTTTGAGAGTGTGCTTTTTTCGTAGATAAACATAATATGAATAAGTGAATAGTCTGGTTAGTACATTTTTAAGTACGGCAGTCTGAAAAAGCAGTTTTTAGCCGTGTTGGAGCACTTAGAAAAAGTGTTTTTAATGAGCTTGGTGTCTTAACAATGAGGTTCCGACCTTGTCTGAAGTTTTTCTTTTCGTACATTGGCACAATGGGCACACGTGGAATATTTTCATAGAAAAAAACCTGTTTAGGAATACACTAGACCCCCGATTTTACGAACCCTGGATTTAACGAAGGTAGCGATTCTACGAATACAATCTCAGGAACCCTCAAAAAATAACAAAATTATATGACAAAAAAAATTGTAAGGAATTATGTTGACAATGAATAAAACATACTGTATCTAATTCACGGCATTAAAATATGAATTGTTGAGTTGCAGTTATTACTTGGTAAGTCACAATATTAAAAATAAAACAAAAATAGCGAAAATCCGTTAAAAAATGCGGTAGTGACAGTTTGAAAACCGCGCGTCGGCGTCGGCGCCTGTGCCAAGCCGGCCGGCCTGTCTCCAACTACGACGTATTAGGATCTATATTGAGGTCGTACTATAGACACAAAGTTCCAGCGCATGCGCACATGCTCATTTAACTATAGTACAGCCTCCTTCTAGGCTGTTTCACGACGTCTTATCTCTCTCTCGTCTCGCGCCGAATGAGTTTACTTTTTTACACGAACTCTATAAATAAAAGCGTGATATTTTTCTTTATTGCGTTAACACCATACCTAATTAAAACAATTAACTTGACGCATAATTTGCTTAAACAATGCGTTACTGCGTGTCGTAAAACGTGCGTTTCACAAGTGAGCACGATAATAGCGCTACCTATTCTCCAAGCGAACAAACATTTGTCTCCGGCTATGCAGAACTTGGAAAATAAATAGACGTTCGTGTATTACGTAGTCCCGAAACTCCTGATTTATTTTTACCGCATATACTGACTGTGAAAGTGATTATTTTCAATCACTTATACATGTAATTCTCGACGATTTTAGGTAAGAACGTCACAAAATGGCGTTCTTGGAACAACGTCGGTATATGCTACGGTGGCGCTATCTATCTGCCATCTTGTGAACGTTCGTACAGTTGCGCTCTCTGTTCGCTCTGCACGCTACTACGTAGTATCTACGTTCTAGTACAATTCATCAACATCGTCGAGGGAATGTTTTTACCTTTACGTTAAGTTATATAAAACTGCGCAATGAATAAATACATCCGCCTATTCCTTCTTTCTTTGGTGAATAATTTACAGGGGCATTTTACTAGTAAGGAATGCCTACTTTTTTTCCAATAAACGCTACGCAAATCGGGCTATTCGCTCGTGAGAAGGCACTCGACAGCTCGGTTTTCTCTTTTTTTTTTTTACAAAGGTCGATCATATCTATTGTTTAGCGGTGTTCTTTTGATCGTAAGACGTCTGCCTATTGATATAAATTTATATTTCAACTATCACTTGCGTTATTTTTCCGTTAAATGCTACGGAATTCGGTCTATTCGCTCGAGAGAAGACACTCGGAATCTCGATTTTCTCATTTTTCGAGGAAAAGGATTGGTCATATCTATTGTTTAGCGGTGTTCTTTTGATCGTAAGACGTCGGACTATTGATATAAATTTATATTTAAACTATCACTTTCTTTATTTTTCCGTTAAATGCTACGGGAGTCTGGCTATTCGCTCGAGAGAAGACACTCGGGAATCTCGATTTTCTCATTTTTTGGGCACAAGGGTCGGTCATATCTACCGCTCAACAGTGTGACGTCTGGCTACTGATATCAATTTATGTTTACATTATTACGTTAATTAATTTCCCGCAAAACGCTACGGAAGTCGGGGCCTAAGAGACACTTTGCAGAAAAAAATGCAATTTTAAAATGTTCTACTTTTTAGGGTAGGGGGGGGGGGGGTAAAATAAGCCACTATCGAATTTACGAAGGTAGCGATTTTACGAATGCGATGAGAGGAACCGTGAGTATTCGTAAAATCGGGGGTCTAGTGTACACTGCAACACATTTGAAGCGTGAGGAGGCGGCCGCCTCAAGGATGTTAGCAGTTTCGTTTTTAATACGGCATCACTGATTACACTAAAATAGACTTAACACTATTTTTTTTCCCCACACATAAAAACATTTTAAACCTCTGTAAACATGGTTAAGGACAAAGTTTTAACAGTTTTCATTTTAATACAGCGCCAGTGATTGTCCTAAAATTAACTTGGCACGATTTTTTATACCGTTTTCGATGCGGTACTAACATTTTATCTTATTTGTCGTGCTTTATTTCGTGACGTACGAATGATACGCTCGTCTTTTTCCCCATACCTGCAACCAACTTTTGCAACAGATATAGTTTCTTTTATAAAATGTAGAATTTTCATTTTGTCAGTCAAACTAATAACTTAGCGATCTCTTTGGTTTTGAAGGATCACTACAGTATTTATTTTTAGGAAACATTACGCTGCAGGCTACAGAATCGTGTATAATTGCACACTGTACACGCACTTAAAGGCCTGCATGGAAGTTGTTTGCGAGCAGGCAGCGTGGCTCATGGGATATATGAAATCATTTTGTTTTGAAAGCGTGCGGCGAGCGACATCTTGTATGCGAGTGAAGTACCGCCACCGCCCGCACAGTCGACACAGCATCATTTCTTTGCAGCTCCCGTCTGTACCGCATCATACTAGCGATAACCGCGCGCACCTAGCACATTGCGTAACGAAGCAGACAACAGGAGCTGATAACACAAGACTAGCTGCTCTTGTGCACGGCAAGTGAGGCACTAGTAGTTCGTGCAGCACATAGTGCACACCACACGCGAAAATACAAATTCTTAAGAATTTCATATTTATTTAAAAATTTTTTTTTTTCCTCAATTTCCAACCACGGTTGGTGAAAACCGGATATGAAGTCCACAATATTGTTTTAAAAAACTGTTAGGCCTGCTATAAGCAATATTATTACCTGAGGGCTTTAGGCCATTGATATTAACATGGTAAGATATCAGATTTGTATCCAAAATTGTGTCACTTCAAAATTTCTTTAGCAATATCTCACAGTTGGAAAACGGCCTAAATATGAAAATTTCATCTAAAATGTACGAATCACGTTCTTACTTCCAGGTATAGACAATAAAGTCATGCTGGTTTGTTGCATACAAAATGTTTGTACACAGGATATGTAGGCAGGTTTGCTGCAGTTGCGTCTCTCAGTTTTCTTGAACATATAAAATCATTAGATTAACAATCAGAGGTAGGCAAATTTTTGATTTCTCAGACATGTACCAGTTGTATATAAGCTGCCATGGAAAAACAACAGAATGCTCTGCTATCGCACTCAGTTTCGTGGTTGTGATAGGAATCACGAAGTTAGCACTATACGTACGTCGCCCATGGGTTACAAAACAAATGTAAACTAAAGGGACAGCCATTCTTTTGATAGTTTTTCGTGAAATTTTAGCATGATTTAATATACTTGAAAAGTCAGTTCTATGTTTTAGCAGATTTAATGTGATATTCAGTTCTGTCATGCATATTTTAAATAACTTTTCGAATGACTTGGGTTGTGGCATGAAATTTTCACGCCTACTATTTCCAAGTTACAAAGTAAAAAACATGTATTGTAAAGGTTACATACGCGGAAATGTGGGGAATTCTACTCTAATGTGACAATTCTTTTACAACTGAGCTGAAGAAGTTTCCGTGATTTCAACCAGAAGAAAAACGTCATCGCAAGATTTTGTGAATACACACAATTTTTTGGAATCATAGAAAATATTTTAGTAGTTTCCTTTTACATGAAGACGAAGGAAAAACTCTGCAATTTGACTTCAACTTTTCGTAGCTTCACACACTCCTAATAGCCATTGAAGAAAATTACAGGTAGTTTATCTCTCAGTAGGACCTGATAGACTTGACATGCTGTTGAAAAAGGGTGAACTAGTTTTGAAAAAAAAAATTAAGATTTTGGATATGGAAGTTAACGTACTACTGTTAAACATTAGGCTAAATAACATATGTAATCAGTTAGCTAACAACCAAATGTTAAAAGTATTTTATCCTTTAATGTTGGTAAACTGGAAAATGTTATTGCTTGGAATGGTTTTGTTAGTTGCTTTCAGGATTTATTTACATACTGTAGTAAGTTGTTTTAACCACTTTCATTTGTTCGTTGTGTATTAGTCTGTTCTAAGACCAGATGTACTTATTAAGTAATACAGCAATATTCATAGTAATTCTTACTATTGAATCATTACTCTTTCAACATTCTAGTAGCATGCTTGACTAAAATCTGGTGGCTCGGACACATTTACGTTTTTTCAGTCTTATGTGTGCGGTACGACTGCCGTTGTAAATGATTCTCTGTATTAATATCATTTCATCTCAAATTTTGTAGTGTCATGACTCATAGTTTTGCTTGTAAAGTATGACTCTTTTTGATAGTGTTGATAGTTTTTGTTTGTGTTGTTATTTATAAAATTCTGCTTAAAACTTTTGTTCTCTGTACAAATGTTAATGCGTACAGTATGTTGTCTTGTGTTAACTGTTGATGGAGACACTTGTGTTTCCTAATACTGTTTTGCATACTTACACAGATTCTGCGTATAAAAATTACGTATTCCGTAATATAATGTTAAATATCAATTCTATATGAAATACATTATTTCCCTTTAATGCAGTTATTATTTAATTTGATCATAGCACATTTTAAATTTCATGGATAACTAGACCAATGCATTTCAAGGATGTTTAATGTTCACTTGTGATCCAAAGTGAATATCTAGTATTACGTTGTATGTGATAATAGATTTGGAGAGTGAGGATATGTAATATGTAGTGTGCAAGAAAGATTGTCACTCCATAGTTTTGTGAAAGAAACCAAGTTTTGTTAGTATTTCCATTGTATTGCGTGTATCTACCAGCCAAACAATTGTGCATGTGTTAAGTACGTGATGGTAGGAATTTCTTTGGTGCTAGAGCCTTGTATTTACGTATGTTATTGTCACATGGTACTAAATTGCCAATAAAGGTCTGACTTTCCCAAATGCCCTACTGAAGTTGACATCTGGTCTGTTTAGAGGCTGCATGTTGATACTGTATTTAGTAACTGCTGGTTAAATGGTGTGCAAAAATCTTAAAATATTTTTAAGTTAATGTATTTGTGTTATTCCTTAGATTTCTTTAATATGTTCTCTACTTCTCCATATAAAAATTATTTTCTCGTATGACATTTCAGTATTTATTACAGTTACTTCCTTTTTTGTCAGCTAGCAAGTAAACTTTAGTGGAGGATAAATTCCAAAAGTATTGTTTTTATACATTTTTAGGTTATGGTTTGTTTCTACAACTTTTTTTCTGTGTTTTTCAGCAAAGAACTTCTATTATACTGTTTTAGTGGCTGACTCTCTGGGTGCCTTGGCACGTTTGTGTGTGGCATTAGCGCATTGCAGTATTGTATCTGTGCGATTCTGTACCAGCTAGGTTGGCCAGGCATCTGACTATGGCTGTTCATTTAGCTGGCTTGCATTAACATTCCTGATCTCATTATCTCTGTATGGTTAGCAGGTGATGAATAATGTTGTTACATGGAATGGGTAGGGTTGTGATATCTTTCACTTTGCCTGCCAGAAGCACGGACAGCATGGATGTCTGCAAGTTGGCAAAGAAGATGCTTGGTATTCGTAAGAGTCGGTGCCCTTACAGGGTGACCGGTATGGGTAACTACTCCCACCAAGTGCCAATAGTTTCTCGCACAAGGCTCCTAAGATGGAGGTGCTGAGTTGACTGCATTACTGCTGTTAGCAACAGTTGTAGGTCTTGAATACCAATCATACTTATAAAGTAAGTCTTGGGGCCTTTCCAGCCCTTTATCAGATTTTGGTCAGGGGTTCAACGGTCAGTGGTTAATGCAGCTTACCCACACGATGGACTGGTAATAATACCACTTTTAGCATCTCTCTGGCTTCAAAGGTTCAGAATATTCAATGTTGTGTGTGTTGCAAAGTTGGGGTCAACGCTGAGGAAGGTAGTAAGGTATGGTGTAAATACAGGGTTCTCTGGAGTCAGCTGTCAGTCTAAGTTAATTACCAAGTGGAGTAATGTTGAATGTATATTGTACGAACAGATCCCTGGACTACCTGTCTGTGTTTGCCCAATGGGCTTGGCTTAAACTAGCCTCATAGTCATGTGGGGATACCCCTGAGCTTGCTATGTTAAGCTTAAAGTTTGAGACTCGAGATTGGGAGGGGGTGCATGCAGATTAGATTCTGGGGGCAGGAGGAGAATTCAAGCAAAATGATAAGTGTCTTGTGGGTTGCATGCACTTAATGTAGTGTCTCCGCAGACGAGCAAGGAGAAAGCTGGCTGGGGCAGTTGGTGGTGAGGGCGGCCGTCCCTCAAGTGCAGCTGGGATGGTCATAATTTATTTGCAGTTAGGGGAAGCCACTTTCGTCTTAGGAGATCCAGTTGCTTGAGCTGCCCCACAGCTAGTGACGTGTACACGTGCCGCAGATGGCATCATGATGCTTACCAGGCTTCCTAGGGAGGCTAGGGCGTTCTTTGAGGGAAAAACGATGCAGTGGCACGTTAAGTTAGTCATTTAATTTATTAGGTGATTCCAAGGAGAATAGAAACCACCTTCTGTTAACCAGGATGGTTTTCACAAGGTTTCCCTTTACATCTTTGTCATGTTTTTAGCATCTATGCTGCCTGCAAATTTTTAAAAACATTGCAGCGTGCTCATGGCTAGTTTAAATTTAGTGTCTGTAAATTTAATTTTCGTGTGTATGTAATTTTACTAATTATTAAGATTAGTGCACATTAGGTTTAAAGGGGAACATAAGTTGTTGTATGGACTGTAATGAGAAATAGATCTGTATAATTATACAGAAAAGTTTTTCGTCTAAATTTTCTTCATGATTTGTGGCTGTCCAAGTTTTGCTAGTGGAATATAGAATGTGTTTGTTGTTTGATGTTATATATTCTTGTAGGAATATTCCTCTGCTCGGTAGGAAATGTGGGAAGTACTGCATCTCTGTGTTCACATAAAGTTCTTCAGATATATTTTTTTGTTACCTGAGCAATAATGTCAGATTTATTTTTTTTTTTTTTAAGTTTTTACTTGCCAAAAACGTAACATTTACAGTAGAACCCCGATTTAACGAAATGCCATGGAGCCCGAAAATGTTTACTCTAAATCGATGTGTCGTTAAATCCGACCTCCTCCCCCCCACCCCCTCCTCCAAAAAAAGTTTAATTCTAATAAATGTTTCGTCGGAATTTAACGTAATTGTAAAGATGTTTATTGACGCATAACAGTAACAAAACTCATTTTCCGCAATAGGTAAGCCACAGCCGTGAAAAGGGAAAAAAATTGGCGAAAAAACTTCCAGTAGAACGCTCAGCGAGGGTGCGCACGGTGAGTTAGGTAGTCCTTGTGCGCGCCATCAACACATGAGAAGTGATGGCTAACACCGCTGAGCCGTCAATATTTTCGTCTCTTTCTGTCCACCTCCACCGACAAAATTAAGAAAAATCCCATGAAAATTATAAAAAAAAAATTAAATGAAAACTGAATTAAAAGTTTGCGGGACAACTGTAAAATAATAATTAAATATGCGCAGCCATTGTAGCTTAGCTTGTATGCAGCCGTGCTCGTGAAACAAACTTGTGTTGGTCTACTCGCTAAAAATGCTTTGCACTCGAGCATTTTTTTTAGCATCGGAGAAACTAATTTTTTACGTTTACGGTAATAAATTCGTTGTAAAAAGTCTGCATAAATAATATTACGTATTTTTTTTATAAACTAGCTTGTTTTATCACGGGACACGAGTGTAAATAATCATGCTGCTCACTACTGCATTCTATTGGTAATAGAATATTAATCCGTAGAGCATGCGGCACTGCTGCGCATTCTAACGGAGACGCGAAGCAGTATCTGTGAATTAGTTCTTGTGCAATCCACTGCCGTGCTGTGAAGACTGGGTACCTGGACGCTTGTTCACTCGCCAGTCCCCAGGATGAGGATCTAGGCGAGCGCTTGTTATGCAACACAGCGTCGCTCGCTCGGCCGCCCCCCGCAGGTGCGTATCTCAAAATCACTCCTGCTGCCAAAGTTTTCAATGAATTTTAACAAATTTTTTTTTGTTCCTCGACGGATGGTTAAACTTTTCTATGGAGAAATAGGTATATATGGTGGTCGGTGCTAGTATTTTTAAAGGACTTAACTTACAGTTAATATTCAATTTTATCAAAGTCATTTTTTTTTTATAAGGTTCTTAAAAATCCTTTTGTTAAATCGCGGTTTTCGTTATTCCCGAGTTCGTTAAATTGGGGCTCTACTGTATTTATTTAATTCACCAACAGAAGCTTTGTTAAGGTTTTTACTACTAATTTCATCCATTTTATAACAAAACAGCAGTTGTGATTTTATGAGACAATCATCTGAACGTGTGTTGTTTGGCATTGCTTGAATTAATCCTTGAAGTACAGCTTTGTGGTTGGCATGCTGAACTAATTATATCCCTGTTTGTCTGTAGTTTGGTGATAGATACATGTAATATGTTAAAATCATTACTTTATGTGCTAGTATCCATCTTCCTTAACTGCCTGTAAACTAATTATTTATATGACTTAAAGTTTTGAACTTCTATATGGAAAATTGTGTCTAATCATATGTTTTCTTATATTTTATAGACAAGCAAAAGGCTCTGTGGTATGTACTGTTAACTAATTGCACTCATGATGTACAACTGTGTTTATAATGAAAGGTTATTTATTTGTGTAGACAGCCATAGTAAATTAGTTTTTTTACAGTTGAAATGATTGTATATATAATCTTAATGATTGCTAATATTGCACCAGTTTTGTACAGTACTAAATGGGGCAGTAAGTAGTTGGTGTGTAGAGTATGTTTGTGGCGGATGTTAGTGGTAATGTAGTTAGGGTCGACACTGACTTCACCACACAGCCACTACAACTAAGGCCAGAGTTAGCACACAGACCACCGACTGTAATGTTGGCATGGCTTGATTGTTGCACGCCATCTGTTAGGTAAGATATTTCTCAATGTGCATGTGTTTCTTACTTATTTCACAAAATAGTTACAGTAGTTCTGCTTTACATTCAGATTGCAAGTAGTAATTCTTACAAGTTGTAGAATAAATATTTTTCTGACTTCATGTCAAGTACAAACTACTATTATTTTGAATAGCATGTTACAAATTGTCATAATATTAGTAGATAAATTGCATCTGATACTGTATGTATAAACACATTCTTATTACTGTAGCTTCTTAACAAAGATTGGTAAGTATGTACTGAATTCCTTTTTAAGGTACCGTATGATGTTTGGTGGTATGAAGGGTTTTGTTGGAATATACTGTACTTAAAATAAGTGCCCTTAAAACAGGTATAGTTTAAAAAATTAAATTAAAACTATTTTCATAACAAATATAATATTAAACTTACAAGTTTTTTTTTTTTTTAATGACTTACAATAGTTATAATCTGTGGTGACATAGCTGATGCAGTATCACAGGTATTGTCTGCTGTAAATTGTACGGTGAGGGATAAAAGTATTAATTTTAATAAATTAAACAAAATATTTTTAATAAGTTGTAAATAATTAACACGGTCCAAATACAAAAATAGTTTACTTTTTTTGGTGGTTATGAATGTGTTTTATAAACAGTACTATAGCTTGTTACATGATAATTTCTTTCACTCTTGACTGAAGTTGCTGGACTATAAATAGGGAATTGCTGAGGTAACACAGTCCAGCATGAGTCTTGGTTTCGTCCGCTGCCACCGAGCCACACGATTGCGTCCTGACTGTGGTTACACCTCAGTGAATACATACAACTTATTTTTTGACATTGTACTAATCCTAAGAGTCTTTTGACAAACTAATAATCGTCCTAGTATTCTGTCTATGCATCTGAAATGTTATTACTTTAGTACTCATTGTTAGTATAACAGATTTTACTTCTGCTCACTTTTAGTTGCTGTACCTATCAATAACACTTTTTTTTAAATTCAGTAGTGTCCCTGGCCTCACTAGATGCCATTGCATTGGCATTTCTGCCACAGCACTATAATTCATGTACACTAGACCCCCGATTTTACGAATACTCACGGTTCCTCTCATCGCATTCATAAAATCGCTACCGTCGTAAAATCAATAGCGGCTTATACCCCCCCCCCTCCCCAAGGCCGTAAAGGAAAATTTTCAATTTGCATTTTTTTCTGCAAAGTGTCTGTTGTTGGACCCAGACTCCCGTAGCGTTTTGCGGAAAATTAATTAACCTAATAATGTAAACATATATTGGTATCAGCAGCTAGACGTCACACTGTTGAGCGGTAGATATGACTGACCCTTGTCCCCCAAAAAATTGAGAAAATCGAGATTCCGAGTGTCTTCTCTTGAGCGAATAGTCCGACTTCTGTAGCATTTAACGAAAAAATAACTCACAGTTTTATATACCTTAACGTTAAAACAATCTGATGTTTGATGGATTGTACATGAACGTACATATAAGTAGCGTGCAGAGTGGACAGATATGGCAAAGCGCAACTGAATGAACGTTCACAAGATGGAAGATAGATAGCGTCACCGTAGCATGTACCTGCGTTCAGTGTTCTAAAAACGCCATTTTGTGACGTTCTTACCTAAATTCGTGAGAATTACATGTATAACTGGTTGCAAATTATCACTTTCACTGCCAGTATATGCAGTAAAAATAAATTAGGAGTTCTGGGATTACGTAATACACGATCGTCTATTTATTTTTCAAGTTCGACATAACCATAGTGGAGAGTGGAGACAAATGTTTCTACACTTTATTGATAGGTAGCACTATTATCGCTCACACGTTTTACGACATGAAGTAATGCATTTTAAGCAAATTATGTGCCTAGTTAATTGTTTTAAGTAGGTATGGTGTTAACGCAATAAAGAAAAAATAATTTCACGTTATCATTTATAGGGTTCGTGTAAAAACGTAAACACATTCAGCGCGAGGCGAGACATATAAGACGTCGTGAAACAGCCTAGAAGGAGGCTGTACTACAGTTAAATGTGCATGCGCTGGAACTTTTCAGCTATAGTACAACCTCAATATAGATCCAACTATGTCATAGTTGATGGAGACAGGCCGGCCGGCTTGGCACAGGCGATGGCGCCGCCGCCGCATGGTTTTCAAACTGTCACCGCCACACTTTTAACGTATTTTCACTATTTTTGTTTTATTTTTAATATTGTGACTTACCAAGTAATAACTGCAGCTCTATAATTCATATTTTAATGCCGTGAATTACATAATATACGTTTTATTCATTGACAATGTAATTCCTTAAAATTTTTTTGTCATAGAATTTTGTTATTTTTTGAGGGTTCCTTAGATTGTATTCGTAGAATCGCTAGCTTCGCTGAATCCAGGGTTTGTAAAATCAGGGGTCTAGTGTATGCTTTTAGACATCAATGAATGAAAAATAATGTGAGGAGGATCCATTGTACGTAAATACATCCTGAAAGGACCGTAAAACTGAAGGGGCTCATACTTGTATTGTGAGGTTTGGCAGGAGCTTGGCAGAATTAAATGTTCGCTTAGATACTAAAGACCCTCTGTTTACGTCGGGGTTAAGTGCGTGGTACAACGTAAATACAAAGGACGCAAGTTGAGTTTGGCTCGCAACTTAACGCATCAATTTGCCATGAATACATGGTAATTGCAGCTGTACTGTGAACTGACTGCGCAGGAAACAAATCCAACTAAATACTGTACCAGCTTTTTTAGGTGCAACAGTGTGTAATTATAGTTAATAATTTTAACTTAAAAAATATCAGACATTATACGTATATGTACGTGTATTGTTAAGGCCTTGTTACGGAATTTTGCAGTGATTTCGAAAATATTTTTTTTATTGCTTCCTAATACTCATATCAAAATTTCTGTGTACAGTTTTGACACTTATATGTTATAATTGGTAGCTGAATTTTTTTGTTGAATTATACTGAACGGTTTTTTAGATTTCATTACCCAAAGTACCACGTTTTTCGTTGTGAAAATAAGCAAAAATTAAGGAAATTATTTTTTTGCTGGCTAATGATACATTATTTTTAAAAAAAAGTGTCCACAGTATTGTGCATAATGTGATTGCACATTGACTCAAATTTTTTCAAAGCTTTTGGTTAAAAATATTTAAGTTATTGGCACCAGTCTGAAAAAAACTCGGGAACAAGCCCTTAAGATAACTTTAAGAATTTGGAAATATATAGGCCTGAAGTATACATTCAAATTTTCATAAATTTAAGTTTCTATGGTTTCAGGAAATCACTCCAGGTAAATGCTGGATACTTACGTAACATAAGTTACAACCAATTTCTCTTGAATGTCTTGTCCTTGTGTAAAGTTATGTGTTACTGTCTCAAATGGCCTTACTATCCATGAGATTTAAAGCACACTTAAAATAAAAAATTATCTTTTCACAATTTGAAGGGAAATTTCACTATTCAACTACTATGTAGAAATGAGAGCATGGGAATGTGGTTTAAATTATAGCTCTAAAATATGTGTTGTGTTATTTAAAATCTCTCTTAAGTTTAACCAGCATGCAGTACATAATCTGTTAAATGCTTTCCATTTAATTTGTGCTACTGTATGATACATGTATCTCGTACCCTGTTGTACTATACAAATGAGTTGCTAATAGTACAAAACCTGCTGAACATTCTATTGAACTTTCCAAAGAAAATATTAGCATATGCCAGAACATAATTATACTAGAAGTGGAATATGTTTATGAAAAATTTCCTTCTTAATATAGTGTTGAGTTCAATTTTTTCAAGAGCTTCTGTATTATTTCTACTAGATGTATATTCAATGTTAAGGTAGGGTAACTGCTTAAATATTACCATTTTGCACCTTAAAATTAAAATTTTTCGGCTGGAGGACCCCCAGACCACCCTCTTTGTTTGTTACGTTTAAGTATTGCTCCGCCACTTCTAAAACCTAACTCTGGAACTGGCCATGACTGTCGGATAAGATTAGGTGCGGTAGCAATAATGTATCGCCATGCACGAGTCATTCTTTTTCCCTCCTTCCACTGAAAACAATGAATGCAAAGTGGTGAAGGGAAGAAGAACTGCAGCTGATACAAACAACTCTGGTGCTAGGACAGAGAGAACTAACCAGATAAAATCCCTCGTTACAGCTGACCAGGTCGCAAAAAATTTTGGCTTGATTTCTTCCTGTGTGACCATGTATACAAACATTCATTGCATTTGATGCAGCAGTGGTCCTAGTATGGCACAGTCCCTTGTAACCACATCTGCCGTAGCTTTCTTTTAAATCTCCTCCTGTTAGCAGGTCCGAGGTGGCCGAGGAGTCGGACCTCTTCGCCTCCCACCAAGGCGATCCAGTTTCGATTCCCGGTGAGGTCGGTCCCCGGATTTTCGCATGTAGGAATCGTGCCGGACGATGCTGCTGGCGGGCGAGTTTTCTCTGGGATCTCCCATTTCCCTCGCCCATTCATTATGGCGCTGCTCCATACTCACCTCATGTCACCCTCCACCAGAACTAAAGACCTCGATGTTAAGTGCTGACCAAAATCTCTTCACTCACTCACTCCTGATTGAAAACAGGTGCAATATAGATGTTGGTGATGTTACGCTGAGTGCTTCACTACTATAACCACCATGCTATAACACTTGTCAACCTCTGTTGGCAAGAGAGGCAGGTGACGAGGATACTGTGTGTATTTGCAAGTCTTCCTGTGAAGGCAGTCTCCTCGTACCGAACTTCTTTTGCACATTTGCTTTTGTCAGGAGCCAGCACCTGTTAACATTTTTCCATTTTTCATCTGTTATTTAGGGTGTTATATTCAGAAGTAGGTTTGGTATTGAGTTTACGTTCCTGAAAGATCCCTTCAGATGAAAGTATTAGTGATGAAGCACTTGTTACAGGTACCCCATAGGTTACATTATTGTCTTTTGCTGTCTTGTCTTACCTGCAGTAGTTATGAAGGCGTTGTGTCAAGGTTTAGGCTATTGGAGATAATATATGTGAAAGTTACTAAGATTGTGATGTTTAAACTGTACCCCACTGTCACTGTTGTACCACAATATGATCATTTTTTAAGAGTATGAAGTCCTGCTGACTAAACATTGCAAGTTCTCATAAACAATCTCTTCTTCTGGACTGAAGTGGATTGTGCTATCACACTAGCGAAGCTTCTTAAACTGAAGCCCCAGAATTGCCACACTAACTCTAGTCACCTTATTTTCGCTCAAGATTATCTGACACTACTTTCACTGCTGCTTCTCAGGGGCACAGCTGGGTCCACTGTGTACATCTTGACTCGATACTGAATCAATATATGAAACACGGGCCAGGAAGTTGTGTAATTTGTACTTTCTCAGTTTATAGTTCTTATAACATCCCACCATCCTTTTCCGCCTTTGCTAAGCATTATGTTGTAGGTGTTAGGTCTCATTCGTTATCGGAATTAACCAGACAAATCGCTTCACCAACTAAGAAAGGCCATGCACCACCACCCACCGAATCAAGAAATAGCTCTCAATAATATTATTTACAAACCCCCGTTTTACTGCTCTTACATTTGTGCAAGCTTAAGTTTCTTTCTCCCCCCCCCCCTCCCTACCCCTCCCATCATAACTGTGTATGAATGCAGAGCCTGGATTTCTACATAAATAAAAATTTTTCATACAGACTTAATTCAATCTCTCTCTCTCTCTCTCTCTCTCTCTCTCTCTCTCTCTCTCTCTCTCACGCACACGCACGCGCACACACACACACACACACACACACACACACACACAGAAGAGAGCACAACATTTCACTCGATGCACAACCCAAACTGCTGGACCTTGTCATGTGTTTTCACAGTATCTGCTGTATCTTCCTAACCTGATGAGCTATCATTCTTATTCAAAATGTTGTTCGGACAAATACATACCGTAAATACTCGTGTATAGTGCGCCCTCGTGTACAGTGCACATCAAGATTTTTGCAACAAGTTACAGGGAAAAAATTCTTAGTGCCTCGTTAGTATGTAAAAAAACATGGGAGGATGAGCCAAGCGAGTGGTGAAACGAAACAGCACGAGGGGCGACACTGTGATGAAGTGCCAAGGGAGGAGGGGGGAAGAAAGGAAACATTCACACTTGTTAAGAATGTGAAGGCAGAGACGGTGGAGGTGTTCCAGGAGGGGTGGGGTGGCTTGTCTCTCTGCCAAGGTCACTTTCTGTCTGCCAGCCCTCATCCCGCAGCTGCTGGTGTGTGCCTGAACAACATTCCCTCTCTCTTGCTCTGCTGTGCCAGCTGCTTCCAGCATGTCCCCCCCCTCCTCCTCCAAGCCATTGAGATACCCTAACCCCTAAGATAACATGTGGTAATAGCAGCAAACTTGCCTTTTTTTAATCTCTCCTGGTGTGTTTGAGGGGGTGGGGAAAGGAAAAAAAATGCCTCTCTTTTTTTCTTCCTTCCTGTGCCCAGCCTGGGTTTTTTTTCTCTGCTTCCTACTCTTGACACCTATCAATTTACAGCTTAACTTCACCTTCTCGCCCCACCCCTTCCCACCGCCACTCAGCGCCACTCAGCTGGACCACTAATCTTTCTTTCAGGTTTTTTTTTTTCTATTTTCCGTGTATAGGCACCCCTGAATTTTTATCAGTTCTTTTGGAATAAAAGTGTGTGCTGTACACGAGTACATACGGTAATACTATATTTACCCAAAAATAGTTCGATAGTTTTTTCCAAATTTGAGAAATTAAAATACGGGGGTCAAACTATATTCGCAGACGTATGAAGTTGTCACTGAAATTATGTTTTTGAAACTGCATGGTGAGTCAATGTTTTTAGTACGGCACACCAGTATACATTATGGCCGCAGTTATAAATTGTAAAGTGTGGCGCTAGCAGTCAGTGCAGCATTGCCAACCGTATGGTCCAGTCCATGGACCGTACGCTATTTGTATGGTCCTAGTACTTTCTAGGATAATATTTAAAAAATGTTTTTAACCGATTAAAACTTAAACAGAATTGTTTCAACTAAATCCATTTTTTTAAGCTAATGCACTACACTTTAAAATGTATAATATTTATTTTATTTCAGAACTTTTTCGGTAAAAAAAAAAATACTGCAAAAATGAATGGCGTTTTTGTAGTAAGCCAGAAAGCAATTTATTATTTCTTCTAAAAAGACTGACTTTGTTGTATCCACATTCAAAAGCTTGCAAACACTGCGTAAATTAAGCTAGCAGTATTTTTCACAGATATTATATAATTAATGGGCAATTGAAAACTTGGAGGGTGTTTTGGTATTGTTTTTTCCTAATTCAAAAATCACTGAAGCAGTACACACGTCGTGGACAAAAATCACTCGGGATTAGTTGCGAATCACTTCAAACAATTAACCTTTAGCTACTAAAGTTATTTTTAATTGAGAATTATGTTAATTAAGGCATAAACTCGGCAGAATACTCTAAAAATTGTAGTGTAGGCTCCAAATAAGATTTTCATATGGACATTTTTTGCTGAAGTGAGGCAACCCTGAGTCAGCGCACTCTAATAGACGTATTTTTACTAGCATCTACAGCCGCTACCTTGGCTTTTTTTATATTATGCTTTACAGTAATTTTAGAGTCAAGAAAGTTGTAGCGTTCAATTCGTGAAAAAAAAATTTGGTAGAAAGGCGAAGCACTACTCCAAAAATCATGGTGAAACTATTGCAGCGTAATTTTAATGTGATCATCATCATCATCATCATCATCATAGTTGCAAATTACTCATTGTGAACGAAATATTGTGACTGGTGAAGCTGCGCTAGAGTACGACATCAACGAAGCAAACGTAAGGAACTGCTGATTTGCAGAGACAGAAAAATGAAAACAGTCCACGAAAATCCTTCTGAGGGCCAAAGAAACGAAAATTTCAATAAATTGAAAATTGTGTGGTTGCGTTCATAAAAGAAAAACATGACGTTATTATGTTACGGGCTCGGGAAATTGCAGATGCCAAGAACTGAACGTTCCTGTCAAGGAATTTAACGCTAGTTTCTGCTGATGTGAGCGAATGATGCAATGTGTTTTTCTTTGAGGCGTTGTACATCTAGAGTTCAAAAGATGCCTTCAGACTTTGGAGGAAAATTAGGGACGTTTCAGCGTCATGTTATCAAATTAAGAGGAGAAAAAATTTTTGCGTGGCCAAAATAGCATGCGGATGAAACTCGTGTAGTTTGATAATGCCAAGCAATACCACTGGACACAAAAGTACTAGGTATTGTATTGTTATTTTTTAAAGGCATTTTCTAATCATTTAAATGAATTTTTGACTTATATTCAACCAAAAAGTTTTTTTTCTAAACTCATAACCTAAAAATAAGAGGTTGAATTATATTCAGAGTCTAACTATTTTTGGGTAAATATGGTATTATGTAATGTTTAAACTTATCAAAATTCAAAAATTAAGGGTGTCAAAAGCCTCGAAATATGTTTTTAATTAATCCTTGATAACTCTTGTACCTGTTGTGATATCAAATTGATCTTGCTTCAGAATGAAGCTTACGCATATCCCTAAAAATTAGTTTCAGGATTTTTAAAATTTCTAATAAAAAAGTAAAACATGATTTCAGTTAATCCTCTGTATATCTTAAGCCTGTTGAGATATCGAGATGATTTTTGAAGAGGTATGAATCTTACATAAATGCATTAAAAATACACTAAACCCCCGATTTTATGAACCCTGGATTTAACGAAGGTAGCGATTCTACGAATACAATCTCAGGAACCCTCAAAAAGTAATAAAATTATATGACAAAAATAATTGTAAGGAATTACGTTTACAATGAATAAAACATACCGTATCTAATTCACTCCATTAAAATATGAATTGTAGAGTTGCAGTTATTACTTGGTAAATCACAATATTAAAAATAAAACAAAAATAGTGAAAATCCGTTAAAAAATGCGGCAGTGACAGTTTGAAAACCGCGCGGCGCCGGCGGCGCCGCCTGTGCCAAGCCGGCCGGCCTGTCTCCAACTACGACGTATTACGATCTATATTGAGGTTGTACTATAGACGCAAAGTTCCAGCGCATGCGCATATGCTCATTTAACCATAGTACAGCCTCCTTCTAGGCTGTTTCACGGCGTCTTATATCTCTCTTGTCTCGTGCCGAATGAGTTTATTATTTTATACGAACCCTATAAATAATAGCGTGATAGTTTTCTTTATTGCATTAACAGCATACGTACTTAAAACAATTAACTTGGCGCATAATTTGCTTAAACAATGCGTTACTGCGTGTCGTAAAACGTGGGTTTCACAAGTGAGAACAATAATAGCGCTACCTATGCAAGTGTAGAAACATTTGTCTCCGGGTATGTCGAACTTGGAAAATAAATAGACGTTCGTGTATTATGTAATTCCGGAACTCCTAATTTATTTTTACCGCATATACTGACTGTGAAAGTGATTATTTCCAATCACTTACACATGTAATTCTCGACGATTTTAGGTAAGAACGTCACAAAATGCCGTTTTTGGAACAACGTCGGTATATGCTACAGTGCCCCTATCTATCTGCCATCTTGTGAACGTTCGTACAGTTGCGCTATCTGTCCGCCCTGCACGCTACTAGTATCTACGTTCTCATACAATTCATCAACACGTCGAGGGAATGTTTTAACGTTAAGATATATAAAACTGCGCAATGAATAAATACATCCGCTTATTCCTTCTTTCTTTGGTGAATAATTTACGAGGGCATTTTACTAGTAAGGAATGCCTACTTTTTTTTCATTAAACGCTACGCAAATCGGGCTATTCGCTCGTGAGAAGGCACTCGACAGCTCGTTTTTCTCTTTTTTTTTAGGACAAAGGTCGATCATATCTATTGTTTAGCGGTGTTCTTTTGATCGTAAGACGTCTGCCTATTGATATAAATTTATATTGCAACTATCACTTGCGTTATTTTTACATTAAATGCTACGGAAGTCTGTCTATTCGCTCGAGAGAAGACACTCGGAATCTCGATTTTCTCATTTTTTTTAGGAAAAGGATTGGTCATATCTATTGTTTAGCGGTGTTCTTTTGATCATAAGACGTCTGACTATCGATATAAATTTATATTTAAACTATCACTTGCTTTATTTTTCTGTTAAATGCTACGGGAGTCGGGCTATTCACTCGAGAGAAGACACTCGGAATCTCGATTTTCTCATTTTTTGGGGACAAGGGTCGGTCATATCTATCGCTCAACAGTGTGACGTCTGGCTACTGATTTCAATTTATGTTTACATTATTATGTTAATTAATTTCCTGCAAAACGCTATGGAAGTCGGGGCCTAGAGACACTTTGCAGAAAAAAATGCAATCTTAAAATTTTCTAGCAAGGAAAAAAGGGGGGGGGGGCAAAAATAAGCCGCTATCAAATTTACGAAGGTAGCAATTTTACGAATGTGATGAGGGGAACCGTGAGTATTTGTAAAATCAGGGGTCTAGTGTACTTCATCATTGTTGGATGGAAAGATGTTAAATGTCCCAGAAATCCCGAAAAGCAGGTACAACCGTGGAGAAGTAATGTAAAATTTGTTGCTTTTTGTCATCCTATTGATGCATATATACCACTTAGGGCAGGGGTCTGTATGCACGTACAGTATTTAATTTTTTAAGAATCTTGCCGACCTATCTAGTGTACTTGTTTGGAACACTGGTAAGAAATTTGGGATACGAATCCCGTGTATGGCAATGAATCGGGGTAACTGTTATGAAATTATAATATTTGTACATAATAGTGGCAACTGGCACAATGGTTGATTTTCTATTTAAAGTGTACATCATTGCTAAATTTTACCAATAGTGGATATATTGGAGACTAGGACAGTCGAGTTGAGATTTGGATGGCTATAGGCACAATTATCACATGTGAAAATCTGGTTGAATCTGCTGGGAATCAAACTCTGAATTGTTAATTTTTTAAAATAATTGTAGGCTGGACTTATATGATGGATGTGCTTTAGAGGCAGTTGGCAGATTATTGAGTATTATTTTTGGAGCATTTAATTCTGATGCCGACGCCATAGTGTTCCCTTCTGCGGATTTGAAGTGCTCCATTTATACATTCAGTCACTCATTCATTGGTGGTGCACAGCCCAAATTTCTAACACTAGAAGTATGAAAATTTAAGGGTGGCTTGTTCTTGCAACAAAGACACACGCTAAAAGGATTAAAAGGGGTAAAATGGGTTTTCCTGATACCTTCGATATCTCCTACACCTGGTGAATTGCTGTTATGCTTTGGGGGTGAAAAGTTGAAAAATAATTTTTCAGCATGTTCTCAATATTTCATTAACACCATAAGTTATCATTATAGTTTTTTTTTTTTTTTTTTTTTTTTTTTTTCAATGTGAACAAAGTCATTTGAAACACAGTACTTAAATTGAGCCATACCAGCAGACATGCCACCACACTGTGCAGGTTTATCACTGATGAACAGTGAAATGACAGCATGGGAAACAAGTCCAAAGTACATACCAGCTTTACAGCATAGTTATTTTAACCAGCAGCTTGTCACCTCTTGTTTGTGTGAATTACTAGTAGTGGCCTACCAAGTACTTGATGAGTGAGCATGAGATATTGAGGTGGCACAAGGTAGGTATAGGAGTCAGTGACTTATCCTCTACGTGATGAGTGGTGGTCAAACTTGTGCCAGGCATAATCACTGGTGTTTGCGAAGGACAGATATTTCACTTTAAAGGTCTAGACTAAAACTCGCCTAGTAAAGGATTTATTGAAGACGTCACTTTTTGGCTAAAATCCTAGCTGGCGGATGCCACTTGTTAAACAACTTTTATGCTGGCCCTGCCTTCAGGTCTGGTGGTGTTTTCAGCAGGCTAGCAACAGGGGTGCGAGACGTTGCATCCCCAAAGAATCTTTCGTAGGTCCAATTTTGGTTGGAGAGGTTGTTTTTCAGAAAAAAGAGCACAAAGTTCTGGTGAGGTTGGGGCTCTGCCTTGAAACAGAACAGCAGGTAATACTACTCTGCTGAGGTCCTCTCGTGGCTGGTGGCTTTGTTTGTATCAGCGGAGGGCTGTTTGCTGCTTAGCCTCCTCTCTGTTAACTGTATCTGTACTAGCAGCAGGTTCGTTTGGTTCACACTCTACATGAGACAGTTAAAGAAGTAGACCCACAAAATCACTATAATTCCTGGTTTATTGTAATGAGGCTTTTTATACAATACACGAGTCACTGATTATTCACTGGATAATTACATATTGTTTCACGAGTCTCTGGATATTTACACAAGTATCACAAGTCTTAAGCTTCTGCACAGATTTTCACAAGTCCACTGCCTATAGGCGCTTAATAAAGTTATCTACACTCACTTCAACTTGCTCAAAGACAATTTTTACTGATCGCACTACACACACACACACACACACACACACACACACACACACACACACACACACACACACACACACACACAC
>PNEQ01023843.1:0-17684 GCA_003012365.1 Medauroidea extradentata | reverse complement strand
TATATATATATATATATATATATATATATATATATATATATATACACACACACACACACACACCTAAATATATACAGGATGGTGCTGAACTCTACCGACAAACGTACGCAGGAGAGTCCTCATGAAAATTTAAGGTCAAAAATGTATACACAATCTATAGCGTAAGTGACCACCCCCGAAAGTGTAGTTGAAACAAATGTTTTTTTGCATCCAACACTGTCAGAAGTAAAGATAATTGTTTGAGATTCTGGGTATTGCATTATTACAGTAGTAAGTGCCAAACAGAAAAAAATTTACTCCAACAGCAACCTCCATCCTAGAAAATGAAGGGGGTATTACACATTTAGTGCAAAAAAAAGTGATATCATAGATGTATTAAATGTTGTTCCAAACGCGTAGTGTCAAGACTCACTCAAAATTAATAAGTGGTAGCGAGTTAAACAATGGCAATTTTAAATAGTAAAAAGACAGGCAGACATATTGAACGAAAATATATTTCGACCGGTTAAAAAGTATCCTGTTTTTTTCTATAACGCGATGAACACTTTAAAAAAAAAGGACAAATGTATAAAAAATGTTACGGTAAAACCACTGGAAGAGTAAATACACATTAGTTTAACATGTATTTTGGATATTTGATGCACTAAATAGCATACTTAAAATTATATACGAATTATGGCTGTCAACAATACACACGTAAATCAATGAAATGCTGCAGTAATTCACACGATTACGTTTCCTTTTAAGAAAACCATGTGCTGAAATTTGCTGTTTGTCTAGACGTTGCAAAATTGAGGCGGTAGCTGCAGTAAGGACCCATAGCCCTATAGGCCCTTTTTCGGGAGAAGTTATTATTAGGTTCTCCATGTTTTTTTCGACATGCCTACACGTTTTCATGGAGAAATGTTGATCCATTCTGTTGGTATGAGGGGTTTTTTTTTTTCGTGTTGGCCGCAACAAGTTTATTCTGTTTAGTGCTCCATAACGAAATCCTTCAACCTTGTTCTGCCAAAAACTTAGTTTTGGAGTATAGACCCTTATTGCAGCTACCGCCTTAATTGTAGGCATACATCTGAACGTATTCACACCAACTTGCAACTTACGTTGTAAACAAACACTGTTGTCTATAAAATTCAAAATATTAGGCCTTATAATTTGTAACAAGTACAAATAAAGTCTAGCCTATAATCAGTTTCAGTGCCATGCCAAACTAAAAAAAATCACAGTGGATAAAGACGTCACAGGCTACAAATTAACGTACATAAAAACAAAGAATAAAACATTTTGTATTTAAATAAAAATTCTGAAATTTAAAATAAAAATTTATAAAATTCAATAATTTAAAAAAAATACAAAAACAATTTATTTTGTGGTTAAACATAGCTAAACTGGTTGCGTACAACATCTTTATTCAGTGTAATTTTTTTTTTTTTCAGTTTGGTAAGTGAGTTGGTTTTAGTGTCGTTCTTAAAACGGAAACATGCAAATTTTGGCATTAACGCGCCATTACGCCAAAACTATGGGAGATAAAAAATTTTATAAGAGAAAAAATTAGTCACATTTTGTGTCTGAAACAAGAAAAAATATCTGGTACGAATATAAAAATAAAATTACGCAAAATAGTTCCATGTATTTTCCTAATTAAATACAAATACTGAAACAAAATCAACCGAAATCGACAAAATTGTTTTTTATATAATCAATAAACGGGTTTTTTTCAAACTGTATCGATTCATAATGATTTGTGATCTTAAATGCGCAATTATCTAGTAAGGTATCCAGAGAGGTTAGACATTTCCCATCGTGAGCCGTTACGCACAGAAAGATACGAATTGGCTGAAATTAGAACTTTAGCAGGGCTTTTTTGAGTGCCCACTTTATCCCGAGCCGCCTATATAAATATTTCACTAAGTGAACGAATACATAATAGAAATACATTCTCAGGACACGTGCATTATTTTTGGATACCTTTACTGCAGTTGTCTTTAAAGTGTATCTAAAATATAATAGTTTTCAGCCTCCTCATTACAACACTGAATAGTTGACTATATATTGTCCGCCCGCCAGATTCTGGCAAGATCCGAGTCTCTAATGGCGTGTTTGTATTTTTCGTCCTAAACGTCATGTACGCTACAATAACACAGTAGCATACACGTCCTAACTTGAAGTGTTACTATGACGAGTATGTGCGTCGACCAGCTTCGTTGCACTACTTATATATTTACCGACTAAAACACATACCCACCAGGGACTCGGCGTTGGCGCACGGACAGTAATACGCGTTCATTGCTGTGGACAATCTTCCCGTACTACTTCGACTGCTCTACCCTCCAGCGCCTTGCGCATAAATTACAAGCACAAATGTCTGCCGGTTACAGTAGATGCAAGTCACTGAACAGACGTGGATATTCTCGTTATAAACTCGCCTCAATGACACATTCAGAGGTCAACCTATGCTTTTTTGACGTAATGTTTGAGATAAAGTTATGTTGTACCCACCTTTACATTTTTTTAAATATCTGAAACCGATTTTATCGTGCCTAAAAGGACCGCAAATAACGCCTATTTTCGCCATTTCAGGCTGCGAGAGAAAACGTTAAAGATTTATGGCAGACTTGAAAAGGCTATACTCACGTATGAAGTTCTTTGAATGCTGTTTCTAAGCAGACATCACTCACCTTACATAGTTTTCGAATAAATTTGTGTCGGTCGAAGCTCTACACACCGCTAAGCGGTTTGGGGAGGTGGCTGCCATAACAATATTAGTACATTTAAAAGTTACATTTGGGGTTGCGTTTTTTAGAGGACGCAATTTTATTTTTTTGATGTGTAGGTGGGGTTAGTGTAAAGCTAAAAACAAGTTTGTGGGGTCGCCACCCTTGTCCCACGGCCGCCATCTTGAAAATAGAGGTTGAAATGGTTTTTACGATATATCTCTTAAACTATTTATTTGATAAAAATAGTTTAACATTTTTTGTTGAAAATTAAATTCTCTACAACTTTGGTCCAGTAACCTTTTGTCGTAGAACTATACATAAAAAAGTTATAAGCGAAAATGTTCAGAAATTCGAGAAAAAAATTTATATTTTTCGATGTAACTTTTTTTTTTTTTTTTTTAACGTTTAACGAAAAAATTATATCAGACCATATTTGTAGATCGTTTTTTGAGGAACAACTTTTATAAACAACATTTTTTCATTAAGTCAATAGCTAAGGTTTTACAGCGCTCCGAAGTGAGTACTATTTTTCAGTATTCTTAACTATACCTATATTATACGTGTGTATTAATAATGTGTCATCAGTTATTGTTTTTTTATTTAAATTTTTTTAATTATAAATTTTGCAATATTATTAAAAATTAATTATTGACTCTTTTTCACTCCATAACAGGATTTTACAATTATTGATTATTTTTTAAATAATTTTAAATCTGATGGCCGTTACCGAGAATACTGTTCAGGTAGAAAATACCCAAGTGAAAATGAGGGAACAAAAGAACAGCTGCCAGGTAATGAGAATAATAAATCTAACTTTATCATACTTCTTAAAACTGTATTCTCGGAAATGGGTTTCACTGTTGACCAAGCAGAATCAGATGCAGACGCTCTTATCGTTCGCACTGCTCTTGCTGCATCTCCATTATTTAATACTGTTACTATTGTAGCTGAAGATATTGACATACTGATATTGCTCACAGCACTTGGTAGAAAACAAGCAAATGTATTTCCTTTAAACCATCAAAAGGACAAACAGCAGAACAATTATATTGTGCGTCAGGTTTTATATACGGAGATGTCATTGCGGATAACTTGCTGTTTCTTCATGCTTTTTCAGATTGTGACACAACTTCAGCTCCTTACAATATCGGTAAAATGAAATTTGTGAAAACCCTGGAAAAAACATTTAGAGTTTGCTAGCGGAACGGCTTTGTTTCTCAACAAGAGAGTTGACCCTGCTTTGCTCACTGTAATTGGTGAACGTTTTTTATCTCTTTATACGGTGGTAATAAAGATGATAATTCTCTTGACAGCCTAAGATACAAACAATTCGCAAAGGCAGTGACAAAAAGTACATTTAACTTATCTTCACTTCCTCCAACACAAGACACAGCTCGCTTTCATACTTTCCGAGTCTACCATCAGGTCCAGTCGTGGCTTGGTAATTATAATGATCCTGAAGACCGGGGCTGGAAAAAATGTGGAAAATTATTGATGCCAGTGCAGAACTCTAAACCTCCAGCACCCCCTGAGCTTCTAAAATTGATCTTTTGCAAATGCAAAGTAAACTGTGGAGCGATGTGTGGATGTCGAAAAGCAGGGCTGAAATGTTCTGCAGTGTGCTTCCATTGTTCTGGAGAGACTTGCAGCAACGTAATGGAACTCTCAGAATTAATACATGAAAATGACTTTGATGATGAACCGCCGACATTAACACCCCTTCCTTCTCCAGTTCACCCACTGATATTTAATTCAGAAAGCCGATCAGATGCTGAGCCGCAGCCTGGTCCATCAAAACGAATGAGGACGGAGTAGTTCTAATTTAGAAAATCACCGTGGATTATGCCTATTGGGGATACCACGTAAAAAAAAACGCGCCTCCAGACTCTACCTCGTGGGTGGTGGGGAAAAGAGTCAATAATTAATTTATAATAATATTGCAAAATTTATAATTAAAAAATTAAAAGAAAAAAAACAATAACTGATGACACATTATTAATACACACGTATAATATAGGTATAGTTAAGAATACTGAAAAATAGTACTCACTTCGGAACGCTGTAAAACCTTAGCTATTGACTTAATGAAAAAATGTTGTTTATAAAAGTTGTTCCTCAAAAACGATCTACAAAAATGGTCTGATATAATTTTTTCGTTAAACGTTAAAAAAAAAGTTACATCGAAAAATACAATTTTTTTTCTCGAATTTCTGAACATTTTCGCTTATAAATTTTTTATTTATAGTTCTACGACAAAAAGTTACTGGACCAAAGTTGTAGAGAATTAAATTTGCAACAAAAAATGTTTACAATTTTTTTTATCAAATAAATAGTTTAAGAGATATATCGTAAAAACCATTTCAACCTCTATTTTCAAGATGGCGGCCGTGGGACAAGGGTGGCGACCCCACAAACTTGTTTTTAGCTTTACACTGACCCCCCCCCCCTTACACATAAAAAAATATAATTGCGTCCTCTAAAAAACGCAAGGTAAGGCTTAAAAAATGTAACATTTCATCGGACTATATTAGCGTTGGACAGAAGTTATTGGCACGTATGTTCATGTTCTCACGTGGAGCTAGGAGGAAATAAAAACGGTGGCTCATTTTGTATACTTACCTGTGTTTATATCTGTATTAAATAATTAAAACAAGCGTTTGTACTTTTTAAATCATTATCGATACTAATACTGTTGAGTACAAATGAATCGTTGTGGGCAGGAAAAAAGAGGGAATATGACAGGACATATTGTAACACGCTGACAATCTACTAGCTGTGGCGTTGCAGTCTTAAAACGTAAATTTACAATGTATTTACCTTAACAGTGATTTTCATTATAAGGAACGGGTGGTACAAAACTGGTTTTCCATAATGGTAAGATTATAACCACTACGGTATTATGACACTGTTATTTACAGCAACTTATCCGTTTGATTTTTACACATTATGTATTTCAGATTCAGGCACTATGGTGCTGCTGCTAATAACAGCCTTCATACTGGTGACTGGGGCGTCTCCCGAATCATGCTCGTACTCTTCGCTCCAAGATGATGAAATGTTCGACTTTGTGATTGTTGGTGCGGGATCGGCGGGAAGCGTGCTAGCAACTCGATTGTCGGAGGTCCCCGCATGGAGGGTGCTACTGCTGGAGGCTGGCGGGGAAGAACCACCTATCACACAGGTGCCTGCATTTGCCCCATACGTCCAGCCGCCGGACTGCTCTGCCATGCGCTGGCTTTACAGGAGTGAACCATCTCCCTGGGCATGCGGTGGTCAGCCTTGTACCTGGTACTCGGGGAGAGGCCTCGGTGGCTCCAGCAGCATCAACGGCATGCTATATATCCGAGGCAATCCTGCTGATTATGACGAGTGGGCGGCTGAAGGTAACACTGGCTGGAGTTACAAGGACGTTCTGCCCTACTTTCTCAAGTCAGAGGATGCTCGAGACATTCAAGGCACCGACACCGACCCCAGATACCATAGGCAGGGCGGATACCTCGGTGTTGAAATCGGTTATCAGGACAATCTACAACGTATTTTCATTGACAGTTTCCGAGATCTAGGGCTAGAGGAACGAGACCCAAACGCTAGCGAACAGGAGGGCGTTTCTCTAAGTCGGGTGACCGCAAGGAATGGCGAGCGTCAGAGCACCAATACAGCATTCCTGAAGGCTGCACGGCAGATGCGCTCGAACCTCCGTGTGGTCACAAATGCCAGGGTGACCAAGGTACTTGTGGATCCAGTGCTTACTAGGGCTTATGGGGTAGAATACATTCTGAACGACAACGAAAACAAATGCTTCTTCATCAACGCCAGTCGGGAAGTTATTTTGAGTGCTGGTACCATCCACTCCGCTCAGCTTCTGCAGCTGTCTGGTATCGGCCCAAACGAGTTTCTGGAACCTCTAAATATTCTGTTGATAAAAAACCTTAGTGTGGGATATAACTACCAAGATCACGTCTCGTGTTTGGGTGTTTCTTACAACATCGAAAACTTGAGAAACATGTCACAAAATATGGATATTCAATTTGAATATTACGATAGTTATTTGAAGAATAGAACTGGACCATTTACATACATAGATGTTTTTGGGGTAACAGCTTTTTATACATCCTCTTACAGTCAATTACCCGATATACAACAAGGTTTCCTTATAAGAAAAGATGGTCAAGAGTCCGATAAACCATTTCCATACTATACTAGACTAAACGCATTGTCAGTTTTGTTGAAGCCTCAAAGTAGGGGTTATGTTAAGATTGCGTCAAAAAATCCTTTAGTGCCGCCTATGATCGATGCTGGCCTATTATCGGAAAAAGTGGACAGGGATATTTCGATCGAAGGACATCGTATGGTGGCTACTCTGCAAGAGAGGAATACTTTCAATAATCTTGGTCTCACTGCTGACTTGTCAGCAGTCCCCAACTGCACGTGGGCAACTTTTGACACGCCCGCCTTCTGGGAATGCTGTATCTTTAATTACAGTTCTCCATTCTACCACTCAGTAGGCACGTGTCGGATGGGCACCTCGCCTGACCAAGGTGCCGTCGTGGATGCTCAGCTGCGAGTGCACGGCATTGAAGGACTGCGTGTCGTCGATGGGTCCATCATGCCGACCATAGTGCGTGGCAACACCAACGCGCCCATCATCATGATTGCCGAGAAAGCCGCTGACATGATCAAACAGTTTTATAATTGTGCTTAAATTTATTACACTTAAATAAAACTTATTTACTTAGTTTTCTCGAGCACGATATATATCTTTAGTATTTACCCTTCGTATTTTGATATTAGGTTCTGTTTTTATTATGTGCAGTATATAATCGTGGAATTTATGTTAGCAAATTTGTAGCTACATAATAGCTTGCCAAACATACGAATTCTCTAATAGTTTGCGGCATTCTCGAAAATATGTCTTCAGATGACTTAACGATGGAGGGTAATATAAAGAATTGGTTAATGTTAAATCACCAAAAGTTTTTTTGAAGAAAAATTACCAGAACAATAATGTTTGGAACCCGTCTTTGTGCATAAGAGTGTGTGGTGCAATAAAGTAAATATATGAATGAAATTATTAAAGATATCGGCTGACTAACAGTAAGTTTGCACATCAATTTATTTCTAGGACTAAAATACAAGTGAGACTTTAAAGAAGATGTTTGATTCAACTGTGCCGAAAATGGATTCTGGAGTATTTAGAGCCTTCTTAACTGTTACATTTAAGTGTCGTCTTAAAAATAAATCTATGCACTGAAAGTGAAAACAAGTCAATACAAAAATTTGTTTTAGTTCAAACGTTAACGTTGCGGAATTAACACCCAGTAAAACAAATACAATATGCTAACATAGTTGTTACGATTATTCCTGTGTAAATTTTAATTTTTTTTCTATTGACATGTATGACAAACAGAAGTGTTTTTTGTATTTGTTGGATGTACCTAACCGCCAGAGAATGATTCTGAGTCACAGAAAACCAACAGTTACATAAAATGACAAGGCACGAGAAAATGACCACAAAATTAATAAGAAACAAAGCAAGGAAGCCAGAAATGGCTGCAGTCAACAGACATACAAGTTATATATATTTATATATTTGTATTTCGGACTAACTTGTCTGTTTGTGTGTCCCGTACGCGCTACTGAACCATTCATCCAATTGCGTGCAGGAATATGGAAGGTTTCAGTAAAAAAAAAAAAAAAAGTGGTTCGAAGAGGGCTTGAGGGGAATGGAGTACCCGAAAATTTTGCTGATAAAAAGTTTCATTGATTTGTTGAACGTGCGCCCACGAATGTGTTGCTGTAAAAATATGGGGTGGCGGGGGGCGAAATGATTGTAGAAAAGGTAATACAAAGAATATAACACAGACGGCAAATGTAGGTTCCTTTCGATGGTACATTTCGTGTATCTGTTTCCGTCTTCAAGTACACGAACCATCTGATGACCTCCATCATACATGTGATGTATGGAAAATCGAGTATGTTATATGTAGGGCTAGAAATATTTCGCGAGTTCAGCGACCAACATGCTAGAATCCATTCACCTGCTACTCATTCAGACAGCAGACAATGAACGAATAGACGGGGCTTGAGTATGCATAGGACATTGGATTTTAGCATGCAGGTCATTAAACTCGCGAATTTTCCCTAGCCCTAGTTATATGGAAATGATGCCTACTGTTAGCTCGGCCATTGAAAGTGCAGATGTCTTCTGACAATTCACACAACTTGTAATGGGCTTATATGCTGTAACAATGAATTATTTTTGCTGTGTTAAAAAATTTGAACGCTAAAGTTTTTATCGTATATGTTCCAAAACAGTTAACTTTTTGATAAAACTGAAGGAAATTATATTTATTTTTTATCCATACTTTGTTGCTGAAGACATTAGTACTGCTGCATATTTTTAATTATCTTTTAGTCTGGTTTACTTCCACAGGAATTGGAGTTGCATTTTCCTACAGTATTTTGTGAATATTTTCCCAAGCATGTTCAGCCAGTGTATTTTTTTTCTTTCAGTTTCACCTTTCTTCGTATTATAATCCGTATGAATGTATACAAACAATTATTTCAAACTCATATAGGATCTACGCGTATAGGCCTATACAGATACCTTTATTTACATACACACTATCATAAACTGTTACATAAATAACACAAAACTCATACGTAACTACATCTGCTTAGACACACACACACACACCTATACATACACACACACACACACACACACATATATATATATATATATATATATATATATATATATATATATATATAATAAGTAAGTCCAATTTTAAACGGTTCGCGAATTTTGTACTGACCTCTCAAGGGGCAACTGGTATTTCACAAATGTATTGACCGATTGTATTTGTAAACAATATAGTTGCACACCCTATAGTCTCAGTGATTTCTTCCTAAATTTTGTCGAAAACTCATCAAGTCGTGTCAGTAGTCTGCTGCCCTACTCGTAACGCTTGATGTCACAATTCCTATTAATTCTGAAAGAAATCTCTTTGGGTTTTGAGGTGGTCCTTTACTGCGTATGAGCTGCAAACGTCGAAGCTTGGATGCGTCATGACTCACAACTCGACGTCTTCTCGCGTCTCGTGCTTTTTCCGTCCGCCTTCACCCTCCAAAAATCGTACTATCACATTTCTCCCTCTTGGTGCAAAAAATACTGCCGCTTGTAAAACAATTTTTGGTCATTTGGACCACGCACGAGACAGCTTCTGTAAGATGGTCCGGCCATCGAGGATAGTAACTACCTGTCATTTGTGCATTTATTCAGTAATGATCGCCATTACTGAATACACCACTTGGCAATTACTTTCTACGTTTAATTATTGATAAAATTATCTACATTACATTTATTAATAGTATTTTACTGTTGGAACTCATTTTCTATGCTTGGCTCTCTTCATCATCGACAGTTAGATGGGACCCTGCGGAGTTGTCGGGACGAGGAGGCCAGGCTGATGACAAGAAGCTGCATCTACCATCATCTAAGACATAATACATACACTTCTTTAAATATAAAATTATCTGCAGTTAAAATAGCTCAACGAAAGTAGTTTCGCCATCGTGACATGATACTGAGCAGAACGAATGGTCGCATGACATACATATTTGCATATATGCTTTGTATTGAAATTAATGTGTATTACAATTGATTAATAAGGGTGGTTATTGTATGACACGTCACAAAAATTACGAAAGTGTTAATCTATACACATAGATAAATATGTACACACTTGTAAAACTTCGTAAAGAACTGCTCGTACACGTAAATGTAAACCCGTACGTATCCATGCAGTTAAACAGACCAATCCTGCAATCAAACAAGCAAATTTATACCAAAACACTTACATGCAGATGCCAATACACACAGTAATACATGACTTAATATACTAATATAATCACAAACATATACCACAGTTACAAAATGAATATTTTAAGTCGTTTTACGCATCATTTAAAGTGGTTGGGTGGCTGTAGTCAGAGGTAAGCACTGTGTAGTGAAACTAATTAATCTGTTAAGTTAAGGATGAGGGTTACAATTAAATGAAATATGTTAATATAATTACGGTGGTTTTACTCTACATAACTTATGTTACAGAAATATTACAAAGTTATATTACATAATTTAGGTAGGAAGGAAGCGGCTGTTAGATAATAATGTCAATGTTATAATCAATGTTGGGTGACCATTTGGACACCTTAGACCACACCGCAACACGATGTGCCGGAGGCTGATGATGATTGTGTCGGTTATCGACGGATGGTGGCACGTCGTGGGTCTTGTCCCAGGACCCTCCTGGCGAGCTGGTGACGGCTGGAAGGCTTGAAGGAGACAGACAGACCTTGATTTCCCAATACTTTGCATTATATTACCACACTTCAGTGCATGTGGGGAGAATCGCTGAGGCCCTTGTCTTGTGCAACCACTGACCTGATTGCATAGTTATTGTCGCCAATCCGTCCTCCAGGCGAGGCTCTTGATAATCATAACATTACCTCTAATTTTACCAAAATTAGGCTATATGTCCCCGTATTATAGGGGTTGGTCGGATTTTGGAAAAAAAAACATCCTGTATATGGTACAGTAGGTGCTCTTGCAGTATTGTGGCAGTATGATATGGAATACGGTTGCTTCTTCAGACGGAAAGGAAAAATTTTAGTGAAGGAAAACTATGACAGACGGACAGCTAAAGGTAAAGGATCTGCCTTCGTCTCTTGCAGTTCTTCTGATTACATTCGGTCAACGCCGAGCTGCATTGTACTGCTGAAGATTAAGCTTTGATGAGTGGCCTAGGATTATAGCTATGATGTGCTTATCTTCTTTCGCGAACGCAGCAGACTACTACGAGCGTAGGTTTCGCGATACGCGCAGCTATTTCTTGACGGTAACTGTTCTGAATGTTCATTTATTGGTGGGTCTAACTAGTGTGCCTAGTAACATTTCGTTTAGTTAATAAAAATAGGAATTTTAATTTCATTCAAATAACATTAAATCATTAAAGACAAATTTGAAAATAATTAATACTCGCCTCGCACAAAAAGTATTAAATTTTTCTGAAAAAACGTAACAAGATTATCACAGTTTAATACAATCTAAATTTACAAATCAGTGTATCTACAATTTCTAATGGCCATGATAAGGTTTTTGGATATGGATGGAGATGGAATAGCTTAAAATTTAGGAGTATATTAACTATTAGTGTAACTGTGTAACAACGTTTCTTAGAAAAATTTTATAGGTGCAACTTTTCCTCCTAAATTTCAATCTAAGGGATAGGATTACAAGGAACTCACACTGACTTAACACTACATAACATTATGTAACTATTATTATTTTTTTAAAACCAATGTGTGATGACATTAAATAGGTGTTCTTAATCTGAGTACAAAATTTTGCATTCTTGACTTCCAGATACTATTGCTCTCAATATAAAATATTTTTATTTTAATAATTTTTAAAGTGAATTGTAAAATAATTTTCTTCTTGAATATGAAAGCTACATTTTCTAAGCAAAATGAATGTTTTGTACATTATATTTTATAAAAATTTTTTAAACAAAATCATGAAAAATTATTAATATTTCTTTGCTGTTTTCTCTTTCTTCGCGTTTTTTAGGACCTCTTTACTGAATATTTTAATTTGGTAAAGTATTACTTTAATGATGGCTTTAAAATTAGTTTGTCATCCAAACAAATGCTGAGGTGCATGTATTAAGTAAAATGTTTAATTTTTAACTGAAAAAATATGTTTTTTTAACTCGGTAAAATTTTATTTTATGTGGGATCACGCGTGAGTATACATATATAATTTACAATTAAATAAATAAAAAATTCATTACGTAGCTGATATTTTCCAATAAATATAGTACTTTGCATAGAATAAATATTTTCTCGAACTTTTCTTAATGCAGTGTTTTTACGGAAGGTTGAAAAACTACCGAAGAAAATCATCTCATGTTTGTATTGTGTTATGTGTGTAACTGATTTTGTGTAACGTTCGACCGTGATTTGTAAGTGTTTGAATGTACAAAGCTGCTGGTGTTACCTGGTACGTGGAATGAGAGAACCTGCGTAAGCGGTTAGAAGCTAGCAAAATATTGTGGTAGGTATGGCTGCTGGCTCTGGTCAATGTTTGCAACACTGCTCTGTCTCGGCCAGCTGTTGTCGGGTGACTATAGGTCAATGTTCTGATTGCGTCGATCTGGATCTGGCCTGGTTGTAGTGTCTGGTGACCTGCAACTTAAAATTCTTGATTTAGTTCATGTACTAAGATTTTATAATTTTTTTGTAAAATTACAAATATTAATTTCAGTTATTACACAAATATATTTTATTTATTTCTGTTAGGCATATAAAAACCCTCCCTCCTTATTACGTCACAAAATTTCTAATTTAATGTCCGAAATTGGTCTGCTCCAAGATAATTATTATCATATATGGTATAAGGAAGGGAATACATATATTTTTGTTTTTGCCATTTATTATTATTAATTTACTGTAAGTACGTGGAAATCAATACTTCTTGTACTATTTAAAATGCTACATTAACCTACTGTATGCATGCTCGTGTATTATTATTAAAATTGAAATTTTTAAATTACTATCGTCTATTTATATTATGTAATAAGTATGCTGTGTTATATAAATAGTAAGTTATTTAATTGGTCACAATTTTATCTCATATCTGAAATGCTGAGCTAAGAAGTAGTAAGCGAAAGTTAAATAAAGAAAAGTACGTAGTCAAGAGAAGTTACAGGACGAATACAAGGGAAATATTGGCTCTCTAGTTCACCACATAAAGGACCGAAGGCTAGTCGTACTCAGGTATAATTGCCCAAAAATAACTGTGTCGCATCTATGGACCCACAGCTGAAAGTCCAAAACTGCTCTTACCGCCTCAGGCCAGTAGAGCAAAAGGGGCGGTCCCTCTAAGCGGCCTAACCCATAGAGACCAAATTTTGCACGCCTGACGTGCAAATAGAGGAAAAATGAAGAAAAAGAGACGGGGTCTCCTAATGGTGAGAACTCACTCTACTGTAAAGATTCCTACCTCATTATGTACATACGTCCCTGCTGCTGTTAACAGATGTCTTACGTCTGCTACCTCAAGATTGACTAAGTCCTGGACCACAGTTCTGAATTAACGCAACGACTCTCATTCTTAGTACTCATGTTGCCTCATCTCTCTTGGGAAAGTGATAGTGAAAGAACAATGAAATGAAAAGTATTCTAATGAAACTAACATAGCTGTACTAGAGTATGGATAGGACATACAACTGGCTGGGCGCGTCGCGCCGCGTTTTTGCGTGTTCAGTGCACACGCTGCTGTTACGATTACCAACAACCTCGTCTGGAGGACGGGTTAGCGACGACGGCAGTGCAATCAGATCAGGGGTTGCACAAGACGAGGGCCTCAGCGATTCTCCCCACCGGCACTGAAGTGTGTCTATTTTATTTTATGTATCGGGGGAATCGGGGTCTGTCTCTTTCAAGCCTTCCAGCCGTCACCACCTCGCCAGGATAGTCCTGGGTCGAGACCCACGACGTGCCGCCGTCCGTCGATAGCCGACACAATCTCATCAGCCTCCGGCATCATGCTAACGGTGAGGTCTAAGGTGTCCAAAGGGTCACCCATCATAGAGCAGAACAACATAAATATTTAAACAGCCGCTCCCCTCCTATCTTAATTATGTAGTACAACCGTGTAGTATTTGTAACTACTTATGTAGAGTAAAGCCACCGTAATTATATTAATATATATTTCAACTTAACCATTTAAATAGTTTAAGCATAAAGTGCCTACCTCTGACTACAGCCACCCAACACTATAAATCATGTGTAAAACCTACTAAAATAATAGTTTTACAACACTGCGAATTTCTTATAAGTGGGCCGCCGCTACCCGTGCGCTTCTCGTACGTACACGCGACGTTCAAGTACTGTGGCTGCCTATCGTAAGACGGCGAAAAATACTGTAAAATCTTCTAGTTGAATATTAAAATCTACGAAATATCATAACTCTATGAATAAAATAACTGAATGTATGTGCTCTCGTGAGCAACAAACTGTTTACTTATCTAATAAATATTGTGTTTAACTAAAATTATATATTATTTAAATAAAATGCATAAAATCAGTTATTAGTATTAAAGGGTTGTAGATCAATATCATCGTTATTTATTCTAAATTAAGTTATTTGCGGCGCACACAGAGGATTTAAGACATATACATTACACTATCACGTAAATATATTATATTGATTACATTATAAAAACTTGTTTAGGATACGTATAGTGCATTTTGATTTTTAAAATGTTAACCACAAGGCATACTAGTCTAAACAATTTTTACTGATTTAAGGAATAATTATTTTCCAAACTAAATCAACGAGTAGGCCTATTTAAAATGATTTTAAGTAAATCGCGTGATTTTGATTATTTATGACATTGGTATTTTAATTTTTCTGGTTTACACGCGATTTCACAGGTGGGTAAGTGGTGGAATTAATTAATTATTTGAATAAATTATTAATTAGTTTGGGGGATGGTGGCTTGATTTACAATTACTTGCTGCATGAGGTGGGGAAGGACACAAAGCCTTCACCAGTGTTACAAAATGAATATTTTAAGTCGTTTTACGCATCATTTAAAGTGGTTGGGTGGATGTAGTCAGAGGTAGGCACTTTATACTGAAACTCGTTAAGCTGTTAAGTTAAGAGTGACGGTTACGGTTAAATGAAATATGTTAATATAATTATGGTGGCTTTACTCTACGTAGTTTATAGTACAGAAATACTACACAGTTATATTACATAATTTAGGTAGGAGAGGAGCGGATGTTTATAAAATAATGTTAATGTTATAATGAATGTTGGGTGACCCTTTGGACACCTTAGACCACACCGTAACATAATGTGCCGGAGGCTGATGATGATTGTGTCGGTTATCGACGGACGGCGGCACGTCGTGGGTCTTGTCCCAGGACCATCCTGGCGAGTAGGTGACGGCTGGAAGGCTTGAAGGAGACAGACCCTGATTCCCCAATATATTGTGTTATATTGCTACACTTCAGTGCAGGTGGGGAGAATCGCTGAGGCCCTTGTCTTGTGCAACCCCTGACCTGATTGCACTGCCGTCGTCGCTAGCCCGTCCTCCAGGCGAGGCTCTTGATAATCATAGCACTACCAACTACATGTACATAGTAATTAATGTACATGTATACAACTGAATATAACTCCAAATACATATAAATACAGCCACTTATGCAAATACATCATACAAACGCTTCAAACACATACAAATGTACTCTTCCAAACATACATACACAACTACACAAACATGCACACTCACTAGTTAAATCACTGAAACACACACATCCAAACACAAACCTGCAAATAGGAATGCAGTCATGTACATGACGTAGTCTTGCAGTTGTATAGCTACATAACAAAATTTATGTTCACAATCAGTAAAAGTTACACACGTTGAAACAAGTAAATCCTCACATTTATTTACAAATACAACAATTCATACAAAAGATACACACAAGAATAACAGTAACGCAGACATACGCAGATTCATTTAAAGTCTTAACGAAAAATATTTTCGTTTAAAAACTGTCATATTTGCGTAACATGTTATATGTTCCGTTAACTTATACACTCATCTCGAAAAATTGTTAAAATGTAAACAGTGAAGTATTCTGTAGATTACATTAATCGAACATGCAGTTCTTTCACGCTGCTGCGTACTGTATTTCAAGCTAAGTAATTTACACGACACATATATGAATAGCTACTGCTTGGTACCGATTCGACTGCATCGCGAAACAACAAACTGTGTTCTAACATCTCATTTTCATACGTAACAGTTTACTGACATCTTTTACAGTGTACTAGTTCTCTTCTCAAGAGCCTGCGGCAAAGAGTTTCATATAAGGTGGTCCTGAACTACAGATACAAACGCAGGGAGGAAATTCTTTATGGACATATGCAGGACACTTTGTATCTAAGTGTAATATTGTGGGAGCAATGAGCCGCAGAATATCGTTTTGAAAACCGTATTTATTTTAAATATCGGAAACAAAATTATGTAAAATGACAATGCTCTGAACATTGATTTGTGTTGTAATAGTCTTCAAACCCACATCAAATGCTGGTTGATACCTTCAGCCATTACTAAAAGAACAGGTGTGGCCACCCTCTAAGTGGACTAAACGTTTGTGCCATCGGGATAGTGGAACATTTGACGATGTTTTATTGAGTGATGCGAGCTTTGTAATAAAATGGTCCTCTTATTGCAACTGTCTAGGGCTCATAGTTTTCGTGAAAAATGTACGCGAAGCTTTGGCTGAAGCGATAGAGTACCAGGAGAGCATAGGCAATATTGCGTACATTGTGTTTGGAAGTGCTCAATTGCTCTATCCAAAATGGGTTAGAAAACATTACATATGAAAAATATCGTACAGTAACTTGTAAGGGAGATATCTACCCGAGTTTTACCGAACAAAAATTAAACAGTTACAAGGATGCACTCAGTATGGTGCAAGGCAACGTACGTATTTTCTGTGCTGCAAGTGGAACTACACTATTACGCACCTTGGAGTATCTAGCAAAGTTCAATTTTGGTGCCAATTTTCAAACACAATCAGAGCTACAATGAGTATTTTTCTCACAGTCTTACTTTTCATGTCCTCGCGCATCCTGGAGGAACACTGTATTACACAAAGATACGTCATCAAATGAACACTTCATCTTAAGGGCGAACTCCGTACCTTCGCAGGCAGCAGAGCGGGATAGGGATTTCAATGTTAAACTACATTCGCGGTATCTCAGTCAGTTTTAAAGATATTATCTTCAAATAAGGGCCACTTTGTAGAATTCGTAATCTACAATATTGCTATTGGGCAAAATCATACATTTTAAGGTTCTAACTATTTTTTAAGGTGAAATAA
>PNEQ01023842.1:5378-33992 GCA_003012365.1 Medauroidea extradentata | reverse complement strand
GTCTACAACACATATTCATCTCCGACTGCTGACTGCAGACTACGTTTTGTGAATGCACCAGTCTACAACACATATTCATTCCGACTGCTGACTGCAGACTACGTTTTGTGAATGCACCTGTCTACAATACACATATCTCCGACTGCTGACTGCAGACTACGTATTGTGAAAGCACCTGTCTACAACACATATTCATCTTTGACTGCTGACTGTAGACTACGTTTTGTGAAAGCACCTGTCTACAACACATATTCATCTCCGACTGCTGACTGCAGACTACGTATTGTGAAAGCACCTGTCTACAACACATATTCATCTCCGACTGCTGACTGTGGACTGGCAACTGCCGACTGAACTTCTGCACAGACCCGCAGCAAGGTTTCTGCTGGCCTGGAGCAAGAAAATTACTTAGGACCCTTAATGTCTGAATAAAAATTGTAAGAGAAATTATTTGTCGACTACTATCTTAATTATTGTAAACTTAATTACTACACCCTCAAAGTATTTATTTTTGGTGCAACTTGGGGGAAGCAATTACAATTTATGCCTAGCTGTATCAAACTTCAAGGTCGACATATTTAACTATAATAATTTATTTCTTTGCTAAATGGACTCACACAGAAATACTTTCAGTCGGTCAAAGTTAGCACTGAATTCAAAGATACCAACTTGAAGGTAATTACACGACCTGACTAAATGCAACAGGTAATACCGTAAATCTGAATAGCGTTTTTCATTTATTATTATTTATTATGTATTAAAAAGCCCTAGATGTGTTTTCCTCTGAATCGTTCTGCAACTTAAGTATAGAGTATTTAAAGTACTAAGCTAACAGAAGTTACTTCATTGCATTGAAACGTTTATAGACTAATTTAGGCCCGCATGTCAAAGTGAAATATATTTTTATTATTATACATTTTAACAATGCGGTCTTGTAAATTCCCACTTAACGGTGAATGTATAAATAAATTCAACAAGTTTCAATATGGAAAAAAAAGCGGAAATAGAACTTGCAGCAAGTAGTTTTTGCACCGAATTTTCTAAATATTAAGATTGACGGAGTGATGAGCTTCTGAACTAATATTATTCTCTGTGTAAGGAACCTCTCTCAAGATTTTAGATGTAGCCTACTGAACCACTGGCAATAAGAGAGCAGGGTCACACTACCATCAGCTCATTACGACAACTTGACACCTCGTGATAACAGCTCGCCACGTTGTAGAAGGAGATGTTCACTTGTTACCTCAGACGTACACCACGAGTCAACAGTTCGCATACATATAACATTGGTATAGTTGTAATGAAGAAGACTTTGTTAAAGAAAACCGTTTAATCGGCATAAAATGGTTTTCGTTTTTAGTGTACCAAATATGTTTCTGATTTCCCGTTCAAATGAATTACTTATAATTACAAAAATATGTTGTTTTTGTGTTTTTATAACTTTCGTCATGCAGCCAGTTTCGTCTTCTTTCGATGTAAATTATTTCGTTTTAGTAAGATTGTTGGTTTTTGTTAGGTGTAGGTCTATAGCCCTACTGCCGAAACATAAAATGTTCATTTCTGACATGCCGTTAAGGGAATACTATGCAAGATAAAAGTTTTACATTTGAGAATAAAGTAGGCTAGTCACTACTCAAATCTTCAAACTTACAACAAATTATGAATTTTCACACTTTTCTGGTCCAACTGAATTTTCATTGCGTTCGACCTTTCTAATACAATTTTATCAACAAACTGTCCACAGTTTAGCTAATATTTATTTCTGTCGTAAACGTACATCTTCTTTATACGCGGTCTCTTAATTTCCACTGAATACATATAAGACAGTGACAGCCTACTTGCAATTCCTGAACAAATCCGTTATTTTTGTTTACATCAAAGTGATTAGATTATCAAACAAAAGCTTTGTAATCTTTTAAGCAAATTATGTTACAAGAAACGTCCGTTGTAACATTACAATAATCCGTAAAAGTACATGGAAGAGCTTTACAAATTTTACAAACAGTTTTTATGATGTTAATTGCGGTCTAGGCGTTTAGTTTTTGAGAGCGATGAAATGAACTGACAGGTATGCCTGCAGTTTGTTCATAATTATATGCTGACGTGTACCTATACTAAAAAGTGGCGGGAATATAGTAATTGCTTTGAAAGTTCACTTATTCCGTGAACAGCCTATACAGCCATACAAACAAGGACTGCATTGACAAAATTAGAGTTTAATCAAGTTAACGATAGATAACACGTTTCTACTGTATTTAATGTCCTGATTCTATTTTTTTCTCGAGATAATTAGTTTTTAGGCTTAAAAGAGAGCAGATATGAAAAATCTGTTTTGCAGTTTTATTTTAAATGGTTTTCGTCTTGTCAGAAAATTTTTTCGACACAAGCAGTAATGTACTATGGTTTAACTAACTATAAAATCGATAAAGTTTATGTTAGTTGACTTACTAGTCGAAACCGTAAGATTTATTGTCTCAAAATTTATCTGTCATGGTAAAAACCTATTTAAACAAAACTGCAAATGTATTTGTGATATCTGCTCTCGTTTAAGCTTTAAAAAATTGATTATCTAAATGGCAGCAGAAAGAGAGAAGCACGATATAACGGTATAAAGCACTCAATTGTCAGTTGCTTCACTCAATGTGTGATGTGAATGTTTTTTTCAGCTCAGCATACTTCTTTTTATTTCGAAAATTCTAACGCATAGCCTAAGTGTAAAACACGTCTTGTTCCTTTGATAAGGATGTTTTCTATAGTTCCTACGCTGAAGTTGTATGAAGCTGACTTAAGGCCATGCTATTTTATTTCTACTTTTTTTTTTTAGCGATATTAACTTTTTACGCCTGAACGAGAGCAGGTATTAAAAATGTCTGGCATTTTTGTTTAAAATCTCTTCTCCAAGATGGCTGAGTTTTTGAAGGCAGTAAATACTATCGTTTTAGTTAATTATGTCGTTAACGAAATTCTGGTTAGTTTACTTTTAAGTTGAAACCGTATAATTTCTTGTTTAAAAAAATTTCAATCACGGCAAAATCAATTTTAAAGAAAACTGACAAACCGAATTTTTATATCTGTTCTCGTTTAAGATATTTATTGTAAGTCGTTATTATATTGGGGTTCATAAGTTATTATTAGTTTGGGGGGTATCACTCAGATGGTAGCTACACTGTGGGTTTATTTAGATGTTATTTAGGGTTAATGACTTTAAGACAGTTGTGGCTAAACGAGCATTTACTATACTACAATGGCAGGTACTCTGAATACAAATAGGTTACAAATGTGATCTATTTATTTAGGAGGGGAGTGCAATATTACTGATTATTAAAGTATTATATTAAGTTGATAGTAGCTGCCACATACTAGATCTGACGACCTTACCGAAGCTGGATTGATGAGGAGACGGCATCGACGGACGAGCACGCACCCGCCGGGGCTCGATCCCGAGTCCCCGGCGGAGAACCGCACTGCTGTTGATCTGATGAGTGCTGGTGGACGACCGCTCGACGACAGACAGACAGACAGACAGACCCCGTTTGCTTGGTAACAACGCCTTATATCGGCGTGCTTGTCCTCATTATTGTGCAACTACGAGGGGGGGGTGAGGTGAGTTGCTGTCTTCCGTGGTTTCCCAACGCTGACCTGATTGCCGCTCGGAAGTCTTGCTGTCCGGCTTGCCAGGCAATATTGCAACATTACCCCCCAATTTTCGAAGAATATCCGTCCCTGGATCTTTAGGCCGGTCCGTGATTGATGTGATAGTTGGACTCAAATTGTAGACACAAGAACGAATGGTCTTAAAAATTAGTGGACGCTAGCTTTTTTTATGTTAGAGGCACAGAAACGGTGAAGGCGTCCGTCAAACACCTCATCGCCTCTAGGTGTGAAGAACTAAACTAGCGTGCAGAGTGTAACCTTCCTCGGTTATTTGGGGAGAAATATTTATATAAGTTTGATAAATGAAGGGTTTGGTGGATGAAGGAGGCATGTTACATTTGTTAACTTCTGAGAAAAAAAGCAATTTAAAGCTTATACAATTTGATGGATCTTAATGATTTGCTGAACATTTGCTATCAACATATTACAAGTATTGTGAAGTTTAAACACACCTTGGAAATTTTTCTTCTAAAATAATTTTTATTGCGTGTTTCTGATAAGTTCATAAATGTGACATCCCCCTTCATCCACCAAGCCTTCAAGTGTTCTAAGTTTTTCTTTATGACAGGTGCTACTAATTATGAATAATAACACCGGGATTTCTTCCTTTTTTGGGTACTTGAGAAACCCCGAATTTAACCTGTCAATCCCACGAACGTTCACCCTTGGTGACGGGAAATAAAATCTTATACTGTATAAATGCGCCCGAAATTCGCGGCCAACCACGCCTGCGATCGCGGCAACCTGGGGTACGTCAATACCCTGGTGACGGCCACGAAGAAAACGAATCTTAATCCAAGATGCGGACTCCCGCGAATACCCGCGGCTCGGGGCACTACCACACCTCGTGACGGCCACAAGAAGAGCCCCCCCTCCCCCTAAAGATAAAAAACCGACGTGTTCACGGCACTTTATTTAAAAACTCCCCTCTTATACTCCCAACCCTATCGTAGAGTCTCTGTACGGCTCACAAAACTAAACCCGGCCTTTCCTCCGCATCGGTTTAATATTTCTTTTCGAAATTAACACACATTGACATTTACATATACTCGATTTGATATACAAAATCTTGGCAGTTTATGATGACTAATATTAAAGTTAATATTAAATTTCACTGCAGGGGGTTGGTGAAGCCACGCCTCTGCGCTGACCTACTTCTCGCCCCCTGAGATCGGTTTCCCACACCAATTCAAGGTCTCGGGCCAACTCTTCTCATGTTTACAACTTTCTCTTTCCCTCGGCGTGAAGGGTTAAATGGCCGTGACATAATTAAAAAACACATCTCAAACCCTTCGCTTCTCGCCAGCATGCAAAACTAAATTTAATGCAAACTACATGAAACAAATTATTGCGATTGAGTAACATTAAACACGTGATTCTGAATAGAATGAAATTTCAACGGGCTCTCTACGACTATTTTAACACAATTGACTTATTAGAGTAAGGTGGGGCAAGACGACGCATCTAAGCTTCTGATGCAATTTTATTGAGTGTAAGTTACAATATTCACAAGTTATTTTTGCTATTTATTTTATATTATCTTTTGTTTCTCATACGGCGACAACAAACATCTAACATAATATCTAACTAAATAGGAATATTAGAGTAAGGTGGGGCAAGACGACGCATCTAAGCTTCTGATGCAATTTTATTGAGTGTAAATTACAATATTCACAAGTTATTTTTGCTATTTATTTTATATTACCTTTTGTTTCTCATACGGTGACAACAAACATCTAACATAATATTTAACTAAATAAAAAATGTTTTAAAAACTTTATGCGGAAACGCTATAGTGGGGCAAGAGCACATTTTAAGTGAGGAGTAAGTGCGCACTAATTTCCAACCACAGAACCTGCTACAAAAGTAAACAACAAAAATTGTAGAATTTTTTATACATAATTTTGTCCAATTTGTTTTGGTCTTATGGTAATATATTCAGCTAGAACTTTTATATGTCCATAAAGAAAAATAGTTTCACAACAAAAAACTAGTTCACTTGTTCAAATGTAAAGTAGAAGTGATTATTACTATCATGATTAAAAGTAGTAGGTAGTTGATCTGTTTTTAGATAAGGTTAATTTAACAATAGTCACAAACGAACATGACCCATGCCACCATTCCATACACACATTACACTGGATCAACTCTTCTGATGAAGGGTCACTATATTGTTCCTCACATGCTGGACAAAAAATATCTGTTCTCAAGCTTTCCTCTGTTGACTTAGATTTGGCTTTCTTACTTAAGCAATTTTCAGCAATTATGATTTCAAAAAATCTTTTCATTGTGTTTGGATTATTTGTCAATTTTACCAGAAGCGGAAGATTTTATATTTTTTCTTTACTTCTAGTTATTCTTTAAATGGTGTTCCAGACACAATTTCGGATTTCTTCCCCTTCTTTCTTCGATTCTGATTTTCCCCTCTTTATGGTAGGGGCAAAATATCTCGTAGAGAAACATCAGTTCTTGGTCTGTTGTAATGGTTTTGATTAGACGACTGCACCAAAATAGCTGAGCGAATGGAACATGAAGGTTGTTCTTCTGTACTAGTGGGACGTGCCCTTAAAGGCCATGAGGCCATGAAGGCGCAACTCTTTACAATACACCTTAAGTCTATAAAAGGCCCTAACACAAAAAAAAATATTTGGGCACGCTAACTAAAGGAGGTTTTTACTGACGTGATCCCAAACCAAAACAAGTTGAATTAATTTCGCAGCAAAATTGTAATACTGAAAATATGTATATATATTTTATGTATAACAAGTTTCTACAGAAAAACTACACCAAATTTTTAAATAGTATACAATTTACCATTACATCTGCGAAATACATGAGCTCTATCTAATTTTGGCATATCAAAAAAAAATCTGTAATAAATATTACGTTTAAAGTTCATGGCCGAGGTAAGTCTGACGAATCTTATTTTTACGTTTCCTGCCGGGATTATCGGCAATAAATAAATAGGTCGTCGCCTACCTTATGATCTTCGCATGCACTCGTTGCAATCGTTGGGGCCCGTAACTCCGTGTAAGACAAACAGCTGACTCTCCACGGAACTTCTGTGTGACGTAGCTAAACGGCTGCTTCCCTATACGACTCTCCGGTGTTGGCGCTGGCCGTCCCTCGACGTCACACATAGCGATCTAGGCAGGTTTGCAAAATATTGAAGTGTTTATTTCCATGATACCACTTATTGCGCAGAACTTCCAGCAACCTAAAAGCTCTCGTCTTCAGACACCACAATATGCTGCGTAATTTTGCACGTAGCATCACACGAAGTACCCTTGTGCACGCCGACTATAACAACTTGCGCAATACGCCTTCATACACGGCACTGCCTGCCAACATAGCTTTTGAAAATATACGGCAAAAAAATTACTGTAAAAAAATTAATTGGCGTCGCCATTGTATTTTCAAGGCTTTTCACTTGTTAAGTCCGGTTCATTTCCATACACGTCCATCTTGCCTGACGTCTTCTTGTCGACTCCTTTTGCCACTCCCCGTGACGTCAGACTCAACCCTCCACCTAGCGGCCATTTCGGAAAACGGGCAAGCATGCAGCCATTTTTAAAAATTCAAATTAACAATTTAATTATCAATAATAATAAATATTACAACTTATAGTAAAATTAAAGCAAAAAATATACAGTTACCCAAGTATACTAAAATACACTTGATATCACAGATAATATGTAGTGGCTACACAGCGCCACCCAGGGCTACCAACTCACAAATTTTACCGTGAGACATGTCTCGCTAGGATTACAAGTGGTAAACGATGTTACCCCAACACTCATACGAGAAGGTGAAAGATCATAAAACCTATTGTCAGAAGTGGAGAGGTGTGCCACAACAGCAGAGTGATTGGAACTTGAAGGATGTTCTGTTGTACTCGGATTAGAAGTGGATGATGATGTTACCCCAATATTAGAGAAAGAAGGTGAAGTATTATCAATCGTAATCTCAGAAGAGGATGAAGGCCCTTCAACAAATTGGTCAGTCACAGACGGTGGCAGTACATCTTCTTCAGTGAATATGTTGCTATGTAATGGGTAAATGCCATATACTTAAAAGGTTTGTATAGATTTGTTAACTGTTGCACACCTAGTGTACGCAGTACCAAGCAATTCTACTACTTGAAACTTGGTTATGCAATGCCCGGGGTTGTTCAGCAACCATTGGTCGGATCGGATACTTGCGAGCAGAAGTCCTTCAACGCTTTGAAGAAACAACGATCTAATGGTTGAATTTTGTGACTACTATGAGGTGGAACCGAAATCATTTGCATACTGTGCTCCCTACAGTACAAAACTGCATTCAGACTGAGATGTGAAGAGTGGGTGTCTAAAAAGAGTAGAGCTGGATTTTCTTTAGATGCTAGGGTATTTTTTTGAAAATGATTCAACCATTCTACAAATAATTCTGAGTTAATTTAACCTGAGTCTGAACACAACATTGTTGCCCCTGGTGGTATTGCATTAAAAAGTTCTTCTTTTAGCCTTTTTCATAGAAATATTACTACTGGACATTGGCAGCTCGTAGGTTGTTGCCAGTAAGTGTACAAGTTACAGTTGGGCGCTAGTTGACACTACAGCCACTGACACGCTGGTATGTAGGTGCCGCTTATTACTGACTAGTGACAACACAGTCAGGGGCGTCATTCATAAGGATGGATAAGGGGGGGGGGGGCAGGGATTTAGAATTTTAAGTGTATACAATATATTTTTTGTATTTTGTTCTGTAAATAATGCTAACTTAAGCACGTAAAACTGAAGTTTTATCATTAAAATTTCTAATTTATACATGCTTGATTAATAAAATGATGCAACAAGGTCACTGTCGCCGAAAAAAAAAATCATGCCCCCCTCCCCAAGAAAAACCTGAAATGACGCCCCTGAACACAAAAAGTAGCCAGTACATATTTTATGGTCATTGGTATACGGCGGTGTGTTCACACGAGTGTACAGTTCTCGGCAACTTGTGACCTCCCTGGCAACAACCCACGAGCCACCACTGCTACTGGAGGAACGTAATATTCACCAGCAGACATGAAGCAAACTGCAGTGACAAGTTGGCCTCTCTTCGCTGAAACAGCCTTTCCTACACACCTATTACCTCTTACTAACTACTATAGAAACCCTATTTGCAACTGTTGTGAGTCCTGTCTCGTCCATATTAAAAATTCTATGGGGGTGCTGAGAGATTGTAAAATAAATTGTTAAACTGTGTTTCAATGAAGTCCATGATTCTGGCCAAACTTGTCTTCTGAGGTGTGCGAGGTGTGAGCTTGCTTGCCACTTGTCCTCGTCGCCTCTATGAGCAAGCCGCAGTGCTGGCATCCGTCTTCCCGTCGAGGACTCCTCTTAAGTTACCGCCATCAGCGAGATAATTACACGCGATTTTTCTCGTGAAAGATGGGATGGTTCGTAACTATAGGTCATGGCCGATTACTCCCTTGTTTACTGCATGTCGGGACCAGTGATTAACGTCTATAACGACATAGCTTTCGACCAGACGTACTTTTTTTAATTAGCATGTAACTTAGAGCGGCGTTACCCAAAGCTAGGCGAGAACAAGTATAGAGATGTACATGTTAAAATTATATTAGATGGGACTCAGTACCTGTCGAAACTACATATATGCCACTACTGACAATTTAGTTCATCTCGGTGTGACCCACATTACTGAAGATTAGGTTTTTTTTTAATGTCGTGAAGACTGCGAATATTATTAATATTAATATTATTATTATATTCTTCTTCTTGTAAAAATACTTTACTCTTCTCATTGCAGAAAACAGTTATTTATTTCGTTTTATTTATTAATTCGTGTTAAAGGTTGCTGAGTTCCACCGAACATAATTTAGTGTATGAATCCCTATTCTTGGTCTATGTCTCTAGGTTAGGCAGTGTCCTTAAGGTCATGGGTCCTTAATTGTGTTATCTGTATAAAAATTGATGTTAATTTGTATGCATGTTCCTTATGGACTCCAAAACGGCTGGAGCGATTTTGATTAAATTTTCAGGCAATCTTCATATTAGCCCAGAAGGTGATCTGTGAAGTTCGGTAGCGATAAGAACAACATATTACTTTTTCTTTTTTCCAATTTTGTGTCACATTTTACCTATAATTAATTAGTTAATAATAATTGATTAATTAAGTAGGATCGAGACTTGGAAGTGTACGGCATGTCAATCTATAGACTTCAATTCTTGGCTGTACGTAATTAGTGCTACCCTGGTCGATAGTACTATATAAGTACCTAAGTATTACTTTTTAAATCCTGAAAGTGATAAGACATCGCAAAACCGTTACATAGAAATGTTGGAAATTGTTTGTACTAAGTAGCCAAATTTTTTTTAAAACACAAGTTTTTATAATTTGAACTAGTTATTGACTTTAAGAAAATTTATTTTATTAAGTTGATAATTAGCCAAATCATGCAAACTTATGCTTAGAAAAAAATTAAGCTACGTAATAAACACTATTTCCAACGTTTATATGTAACGGTTTTGCAATATTTGCTCCAATTCAAAATAAAAAAAAAAATAAACTCGTAAAACAGCATAAATAGGAATCAGTGACCTTAAGCTAAGTTAAAGTGAATTTACAATAAGTAGGCTACTGATTAAATTGAGGTTATTACGTCATCACTGGTTGAGGGCTGAAATACTACTAACTGCAATTAATTTGGTGTTATAAAATTGTATTTGTTATTTTATAATTTATATTACTACACACAGTAAAATTATATTACGTTAAATTTGTAGGGAGATGAGATTAACTAACGTTGTATGTTACGATACGATATAGGGTAATGGGCATGGTCTACAGAAATTTCCGTTACTACTTTATTTTTATATTTGTAGCTGATATTTTCCTTGTTGTTAGAGACATAAATTATGATTAAATTTTGCTATTATGGAAATTTTCCTATCTCTCATAGTTTTTGCGTAATGGCTTGTAAATGTCAAAATTTGCATGTTATGTTTTCATGTAAACCAACTGACATACGAAACTGAAAAATATCACAGTAAATAACAAAGTTGCAGGCTATAAGTTGACGTACATAAAAAACATTTAATGTATTTAAATAAAAATTCTGAAATTTGTACTAAAATTGTTATAATTTGAAACACTTTTTTTAAAATTTGAAATGTATTTTATTTTTATGTTTTTGTATAATATGTAACATTTACAAGCACTTATGTTTTCGCAAAGTCTGAAGTTCCAGAATCTCGGCCAGCTGACATACACGCTAGCCAATGTGCCGCCCTTTGCAAATTTTTTTTCCTAAGATAAACAAAGTGTTTACATACACACACACACACACATATATATATATATATATATATATATATATATATATATATATGTCTTAAAATATTTCCCTCCCGACTCCCTTCATCAAAGAATATTTAAGTTTAGGTTTTTTTTTTTTACGATTATTCAAGAAGACATACTAACACAATTAAAATATCTTACATTAAACACAGTGAAATGAAATAAACATACAAGCATATGGTGGTCCCAGTAATTAATAACTAAACGCAAAAGGCAATATAAACAGATTACTACCAAGGCAACGTAAAAAAATTAAATTAAAATATAACGAATTCCGTGGTGTATAATTGCACGTCAGAAAATGTCAAACATTTACAGTTGGCCATTTGAACTATAATTATACTATATCATTGTGTTAGTTTAGGTTTACACTTGCATATCCTATTGCAGCCTAGTGCAACGTAACAGTTGTAGCTCCATAACATTTTTTTAATGGTTTTTGGTTTTCGTAATATTTATGTTACACTGCTTGCATAGTCACTTAGGCCTGTCTACAGTTGATTTGGCTTAAATAGTGTGACTAACATGACATAACGAGTTCTTCAATCGGCGTTAACGTAAACCGGACATAGTCTGTTCAATCAGAATAGAGTACATTTAAAGGAAATAACTTTCACAATTTAGAACATTTCTAATATTGTAAGTTTGCTATTCTGATTTTGAATGTGAAAGCATGATTTACATGCCGCAAATTACTTCTCGCACACCTCTTTGCGCGCAGTCGCTGCACAATAAGTGTAATGAAATTAAATATCTCCCCTAACCATGACCCACATCTAGATCTATACGGCGCAATTTAACAAGGCATTGCAACATGTAATATGTTTCCTCCCCGCTGAACTGTTCAATTACAATGGCCAATCATATTGCTTGTTCCTAGCGACTGGCATGGTCTTGCACCAAAATACAGAGCATCATCAGATATTGCACTGTCCTTTCATACGTGACACCAAATAATTGTAACAGGTTTTCGAGTAGAACGTCTTCAAAAGGTCGAAAACAACACATCTAACAGCTGCAACCGATGCAAATTATGTGGTGGCAGTCCAGTCATCACAATGCCATTATCACGACAGAAATTCACTGTCTGCAGTGGAATGTGTGAGAGATGATTGTCTACAAGCTACAAAACAGGTTCACTTTCGCTAGGCTTCACATCATGGTTCACCAAATGATCAAATAAGCTACAAACATTTAAGATATCATCCACCGACTTTCATTTGATTGGCCAACACCTTCAGATGGGAGACCATTCAATAGTTCTGGCTTCATCCTTTTTCTTGGAAATATAGAGAAAAAGGAGGAACATACACTCCAGTAGCATTATGGCACAAAAAAAAAAAGCTGATGATTCTACCTCGCTCTGCCGAAGCAACCTTTACAACACGTTTGGTGTCTTTTGGAGAAATGACTTTACATAGGTTGTTGAGCACAGTTGTCAGTCCTGACTCATCTGCATTGTGTATTGTTTGTGATGCAAATCGATTGTTTAAGGGAACTTTTCTGAACATTGTTAAGAAATTGTCCACCTAGGTTTGTTGAAACCCGCCATACGCCCAGTGTATGTTGCTTCAGGAGTTGTCATGTTGAAGCTGAAATCATTCATGAACTTGCTGAGCCAATATTATCCTTCCACCAGCGTTTCCATATTGAATGGATAAAGAATGCCATTTGACTTTGCGAAATCAAACACAAACTTCCTACAATGCACTTTAGTCATTACGAACAGTCTTTCATTTATCTCAGGATAACAGTTCTTGAAGATGAGCGTTTCTGAATGTTTTTTTAATCGTAACACATGAACAGGTTGATGCTGAAACAAATGAAGTAAACGTATTATTAACACACGATTGTAGATAAAATGTCAGTATGACACTGTTTTAAAGTGAGATATTCGGACAGTTCTTTTCATCAATAGTGTTGCGGCACAGTGGTTTCTAGGAGCTAGGGCTCATATCTAGGCACGGCGCGGCAACAGGTCGAGATTAGCTCTTGAAGCATACAACAAAACTCCAGTTCCCTTGATGCGACTGGACATGTTTTGGCTACATAATGTTGAACACGATTTTGGGGGGAGGGCTTCAGCCCATTAATTCTATCGGTTCTTCATCTTCCCCTTACAGTTATAATAGTGTTAAAGATGCAGTAATTTCAAAATATGTTCGTTTAACAAGCTTAAATAATATTATATGCTGTGAATAACACAAATATTTTAATTATCAGTAATGTAATCACGGTAAAAATTTATAGCTATTCAAGGTATTGTTAGAAGCCACAAAGTGAACGTCAAAGTGATAGTTAGTTTTGAACTTATATACACGGATTTTATTTATCTTTTATTATTTTTGTTTTAACGTAATGCAGCACAGAAATTTTAGTGCCGGTCTAAACAAACTGAGAATTCTCGTGACAAAGAGTGTGCTTGTATGCGGTGCCGATAGGACAGTTATACTCGATCTATTCCAAGGTTGCAGCTTGTATCACTCCGCGTGTTCGCGCGCTTGAACGTCATTGGCTGCGTGTGTAACAACCCACCGAGTCGCATCCACGTGTTATCAGCTGTCAGTGTCACGTCTCTACGAAATTTTTCCTACAGGAACGGTACGTGCTGACCGAAACATTCTCAAGAAAAACAATCCCCTTGCCGCCCCGTTGTAACAGAATATTTTTCCGTCAAACAAAATTTATTTTATTTATCTAAAAAAAAATTATTTGCAAAGATAATGAATTTACGCCGAAAGTTTTTACACCTGGAAACTCAAAACACTCCACGTTATATTAAATATATCGACAAGGTACACAATTACACCCTATGTAATTAAAAAAAAATTAAGACACTCATCTAACGTCAACATCAAAAATGGCTCAACAACGTTCAAACCGTTATATGATGATCTTTCTTAAACCACTTAGCAAACACTTCACTTGCCATTTCCTCCTAATAATCCTTTGTAGTTTTGAGATAAACGACAGAGTCCATCATCAACAAACTTGGTATCACGTCCTACATGTACGATTATTAATATTTTATCCTTTCCCGAAGGATTTTTCAGCCGTGTCGATAGACCGTCCCAGAAAGCTTTTCTTTTTGGAAGTCCCTGTTTTGTAGCCTCTGAAACCAGTTTATCTACACCCCGTAATAATATTGTTGGAAACTCTTTACTTTTAGCGTTTAATACAATGATTAGCACCGCTTTCTGTCCGCTTTGTAAAGGTTTTCCTTGTTGATGTTTTGAGACACGCGGAGGCGACACTCCAGCCCGACCCGCCACGTCAGCCATATTGCGGAATTCTGATTACTTGAGACGTTTCTACCCTGTAACGATAACAGATAAACGTGCTTCCAAACTGAAAGTACATATACTATTTCATGCGCATAGAGTGATATTATATTACAGAGGATAGAAAACGGCAACTGAATGTTTTATAATCGGAACAATTTCCTGCTGCAACAACACTGTTTTCTAACCAGCCAGCCAATGGCTGAAAGCTCGCCAGTGACAATGTTTATTTCTGCTGCAACCTTGGAATTTATAAAGTATAATAGTAATTTAGCGTAGTCTGAACCTACTGTGAATACATTGTAACTGATGTATTTCTTAGCTAATTATTCAGTAAGGCGCGTCTTCATATCTTAGAGGCAGTGAGTGAAGAAATATCTACAAGATTAACAGCGTGGCCTTGAGCACTGGCGAGGGGTGGTACGTGGCGAGTACAAAGTAGCACCGGAATGGAAGGTGGGGGAAATCAGAAGTACTCCGAGAAAACCCGCTAGCCAACGCGCAAAATTCTGGAACTCCGTCAGAAATCAAGCCCGGGATGCTGTGGTGAGCTTCAGAACTTAAAAAATTAACAAGTTTTTTTATGTACTCCATTGTGAGCTATTGTTACCGAGTTTCAAAAGATTCCCCACAGCTAAACCAAAAATAACATTAAAAATAAGTAAAAGAATAGCCAGCGTTAGGCGTTGTCAACTAACGTATAAGATACGTACAATCTCTGGTAATGGGATATGTAAAAATACTGTTCAGTTTATAATACTAACCAATTACCAAAGTTGTTCAAATATCTCATCGGACCTCAGAGAAAGCTACACAACCTTGATTACAATAGTACAAAATGATCTACAGTAGTACAGTACTAGCAATCTGGTAGATTTTATTGACACTGAGCATGCTTGACAGATGGTTTTAATGTACAACTTGACGGGCGAAGTCAACTTATGCACATGTGCATATGCTTGCGAATAGTTTCCTCAGGATTCCTTGAAAAATTATATTTTTTTTATGAAGGTAGAATTTCCAGAATAAAATTCTAAAGTGGTTCATATGTTTCAGTCTGATTTATCACGTTAAGCACTACAAGCATAAGAATTATTTAAAAGGAAATAAAAGTGCGAATATGTTGAAGAAAGAGTGTAAAAAAATTGAAAGCAGTTGTTTAGAAATTAAGGTAATATAATTTTTTTTTAATTTAGTAACTTTTACTCTGCAATACAGCAGTACGAATGTGATTAGCTACCTCCAGTTCTTACTTGGTTGGAAAGAAACATAAGAGCTTCGACTAGTTACCATTGTATCTACTGATCGCATAGCAGAATGAAAATTTGAAACGACGACTGTCTCCTGTACACTTCTGTACCAGAACTTACTGAATATTTACGAAGCTACGTGAAATACCACCAGACATGTTTGCTATTAGCTTTAGTTAGGCTATTTAGAATTCTTTCAACGTTGTTTATAGCTGACGGTAACTTCAGTCTTCATGTTTCACGTATTAATATGTCCGATTATTTTTAATGGGAGTCCGAAATGTTTGAAATAATTTGTTGTGGTGATAATTACATCATGATTTGACTTACAGAAGTAAAAATGAAATTTTTATAAAGGCCTGAGATGATTAAGTTTAGGTGGAATTTGTTAAATAATAATAATAATAATAATAATTGAAGTCGCGTCATTTCTCACTCAGACTTTAACGCGCATACATGTTATCCACATCAAACACTCGATTTCTCCAGAAATATGTGTATAGTTATTACAGTCAATTTTGTTTACTTGAGTAATTGCTGTGACCCGGAAGGAATCAAAACTCTGTGGAAAGTGCATACAAACTTGAAATCGTTCAAACGCCTGTTAATTGCCTGTGTTGCGACCCGCTAAGCTAGTCTGAATAGCGGGATTGCATAACCAAACAACTTCAGGCGCTCAACGGAAATTTTCTTCTCTGTTACTACTACTATATTCCACAAGGAACAATTTTTTTTCTGACCGAAGTTTTTTGAATACATGCACGTATATGATGTTAATTGTAAAGCGAGCCCCTATGAAGAGCGTCTCGTCACTAATAATTATAAAAACATTACACTAAATCATCAGGTGTCTACATTACTGTGAAATCCATGCTTTGGTTTTTACTTACACTTCTATTACGGGCTGAATGACAAGAAAAAAATAACTAGAGCTTCAGAAATTTACACTTTATGGTGAACAGCCTATAACTATGTATCTATGCATTCCAACTTATGAGGTTTTCGAACGAAATTTGGTAGTACTTACACAACTTCATTAGGAAACCTTCCCATATTTTCAAAGTTACTTTTACTTCAAACTCTTAGGTCATTTACAAAAAACTAAATAATTTTTTATACAAAATTAACTAAAATACTTAGAAGTCAAACTTCCTATTAATGTTTACAATTTTATTTTTGTAAAACGTCACTCTTATTTCTCACATTTGGAACTTGAAAATATTTTTGACATTCTTGAAAAAAGTCTGAGATATTTGAAACAAACACTGATTTCTCGTTTCTGGTGGACGGATTTTCTCGTGTGGAACCAAGCCGGACCATGCAATTTGTTGGCGGGTTTTCTCTCGTTTACCCGTCCCTTCCGTTTTGGAGGTGTTCCATTCACATCTCATATCACCCTCCACAAACACTGAAAATATCGCAGTTATGGAGGCCGCCTGGATTGACGTGTTTTCCGTGTTTGAAGCCTAGAATTACGGAAGTGGTAACGACGACATGGCACGTGCGTCATTCCTCTATGCACAAGTCACTGAACAGGTGTGCAGTCTTTTAAAATATTCTGCCTCAAGATTTTAATACCTATACTGGACCGCAAAACACGAATTGTCGTTAATTTAGGCCTCCAGAAAATGCGCAGTGGTGACCCTGAAATGGGCATACACAGGTGTAACGTACTTTGAATGCTATTACTACGCAGACATCACTTATGCGAGCTGAGCCGTTTTCGTATAATTATGTAACGGCTGAAGCTCTGCACGTCACTCTGCGGCCTGGGTAGGCAGCCACCTTAAGCGCTGATCAATTTATCTTCAGACTATTATTTGTGGCATTTTAAATTTACAAGCACACTTCACATACAGTACTTTGGTTTACATGATTTTTAGATTTGAATCTTATGTGCTTTGTGTTACCGTATTGATAACATAACCACTCAAATACATTACCTCTATTTAAGAAATATGTGTATTTTGTGGGATAAATATAGTTGACTTAGGGCCATGGTCTTTCATTTATTTCAAACAATTGCAAATAACTCGAATATTTTTTAACCAAATGCTTTGAAAAAATTTGAGACTGTATACAGTCGTATGATACACACATTTACAATAACTTTTATTTTAATAGCGTACCGTTTGCTAGCAAAAAAAACTATTTTGTTGCATTTTGGCTAATTTTAACAACACAATTTGTGATATGTCAGGGGCAAAAATCTAAAAATCCGTTTGGTGTATTGCAACAGAAAAATGCAAATACAAACGATGATATATAAGTGTTAAAACTGTAAGAATTAATTTTTGATATATGTTTTAATTTGCGTTAAAAAATATTTTTGAAACCACTGCAAAACTAAAGAGCGAGGCCTAAATCTACCTTAGAATATTAATATACGAACCTAAAAGGAGATGCATTATAAACTGAAAAACTGAAAAATGTTACCCGAATAATTATTCTGATAGAAAATAGGTACGGGACAGTGGGATGACACTAGACACGGGCTAACATTTCTTATTTTTGTTAGTCCCAGTATCAATGCCAACCTTAAACATTTACTACTAGATAGTTTTAGAACGTGATAAGACACACATGATAATTTAGGTTTGCCAAAATGATGAGAATGGCTTGGCTGGTGATTGAACAAACGAGCGTCGTGTTTTTATTAGTTTTTTAAGTACGGAAATAATTGTATGTACGTGTATATTGTGTTTTTAAGTAGTAAGGCAAGGTACAAAGTCATGACAATTTATTTAGTTAAATTTGAGGTTTTCGTTCATGCTTATATATTTCCACGAGTGCTGTACTTATTGGCAAGAACTTATGGAAAGGCAATTGTGGTACTTTTTATTTTTAATTTTATTTTGCGCGCTTTGATTTTAGAATCCATCATTAATCTTGAGCTTAAGTACCACAGAGTACATATGGGAGACAAATACGTCACTTCCATGTTACGGTGACATTAAAATATTTCTTGGTTGATTTTAGAGTGGTGAGTGTGGCTAGACCTAGTATCAATACCAACCACACACATTTAACAAATTTAGCTGCTGACAAAAATATTGATATTTTGTAAGGTGGCATCGACAAATAATTACGTATTATTTTATGAAATCAATTGCAAGAAAACAGTTAAATTTTTCTTTTAAATGGGACTTTTTTATTTGGACTGAATATTATAGCATTTTTGACTGGCTGAATGGAGGCTTCTAATAACACAGCAGAAAAATGTAGTACGCTATGCTAATGTTTGTAAACCACAAGGGAAAATGTTACAAAGTTGTGACAAAACTATTTAAAGAATTACTTGACTAATAAAATTTGTTCACGTTAAAGACTAGTTAGTTTAGATACATCTATCAACTAGCACATACATCAAATTAAAAGCATTTCGTATTCAACCAGAATCGCACTTCCATAAGTTCTTTCCAACGAGTACAAGAGACGTGGAAATTAATGCGCATGGACGAAAAGTTTAATTTGAATTAAATTCATGTGTCATAACTTTGTAACTTACCGTAGTAGTTGCCATTAACTGATGAGTTCTCTCGAGTTGCTCCCATCGCTTACCCTGCCTTTGAAATTCTCCGCAGTTCCCTTATCACTTCACGTCATCTTCTCAAGAGCTCAAGACTACGCTGTTGAGCGCGTAGCTAATCTTTCACACTACGTCTAATAGTCTGCTTCTGATTTTTTTTTTCGAAAAACACACAAATATAATACAACTATGTGGACTTCAATTTCCGGTACGTTTCCAATTTTTCCAGATAACATATATGTATTTTATAAATACCTATTAAAACACGAAGTTACCAGCATAACCAACATGAGTGAAACTAAAAAAATTAACGTTTTACGTTGCACAGTTTATTGGAAACGTGTTTCTATGTTTCCTTTTATCACCAAATACGATTCCACTTCAAATAAGTGTTAGTGGCCTTCGGTTTATTTTTATACGGCAAGGAATATTTCAGATTCGTCAAAATTATGCGATTGTCTAAACATATCAGTAAGAATCCAATTGTGAACTAGTTTTGCACAAGTGTCTGGCCGTGCAAAGTTTCTACTGTTATGTTATATGTTCTGTGCTTATGTTATTTAACTGTGAACCAACCTTTGAAGCTAACCATTTTACTCCAACTCGCCAACTTGCCGCTAGTTGGTGCTGCAGTGCATGAACTTCTACGATGTTCAACCGATCGCCATGTAAATTGGTATACTTCGGTATTTGAACACGGAGAATATTTTAGCGATATACACTATGATGTAACTCGCCACTAGATGGCAGTACAGCTCATAAACTTATATACCATTCCACCTATCGCCATCTGTAACACATGCATTTATACACCGTTCATCTGACTGCATGAAACTTTAGTAAGTTATTGTGTATGCACTCGCGAAGTTTTCTGAGAAAAAAATGTAGCCTTTGCCGGGATTTTGAATAGAAGGGAAGGGGACAGGGGCACAAAGGCAAAAGGGGTACCCAAACTAATTAGTGAAAAAAAAATTTGGCTTGTTCTTGCGCCCGTTAAGTTTTTTGTAAAATAAAAAAAATCGTTTAGCGAGAAAGGGGGCTAGAGGGGCAGAACGAAGCAACTAAAAAATTAGTAGAAAAAATAAACGAAAATTTGATATTTGAATGCATGCCGGGTACAGCTAGTAAAATGAAACATTGGAAATATTGCAGGTATGAGATAATATCCTTGTTTAAGTGACATCACACGATACAAGTTCGCTACAAGTCGATGTACACAAGAGGTTGTTTACCTTCTTGTTAAAAAATGATGCATGTGTGTACTAGGCTTTACATTTCAGTAACTTACGTGCATTGAAGTGTTTACCCAAAAATAATTCTCCGAAAATTGAAGTATTAGTGATGTTTCGAGTTACGTTAACATAAGACTCCAATGGATCAATAAAGAGCAATCAGCACAAATCCTCGCCGCACAGTGATGAAAATACAATGATACTATTTTATACAAGACTAGCAGTCCCCCGCGGCTTTGCTCGCGAGTATTATTCATAACTGATAATATTTACGTTAATTGAAAAACCTCTTTGTACACCAGATTGGTACTTCAGTCATCAAGTGATAGAATGTCCAAGCGGCTAGTTGAACTAACTCTGCAGCAGAATAATTAGCTATAGCTGTCCACCACGGTCTATGAAGGTAGAGGTCTTGACACTGAGGAATAAAATGTGACTCCCTTTTTGTCGCCGAGCGTTAGTAGTAATTTGGTGGAAGATTTGTCTTGTTTTGTGTTTCGCTTAGCTTGAAATGTGAAGTTATCGGAATAGCGCGTATATTTAAGTGTAATTTTGTATAGAACACACATTTTTTCAACCATAAAATTTAGTTTTTCAATCTTTTTCATGTAGACGCACGTTGCAACGATTCTAAAATTTTGTAGGGCAAGAAATAATAGATTTTGTTCTAATATGTTTACTAAAACAATAGTACATAATTTTTTTTTTAGACTACATATATAAGCAGTTCCACACATGCCAATGCATTTATGGACACGAAACATGTATCTACAATACCAGCTTATCGTGTTAACATCATTTTATGTAAATAGTTGCGAAAATTGTAACGTTGCTACATGTAAAGAAAGCAAATCTTCCACCAAATTACTACTAGCGCTCGGCGACAAAAAGGGGGTCACTTTCTTGAACCCGACTACTTGATTTTTTAATTGATGTTGTAGTTACAGTTACCTTTTCTTATTTGGAACATTAATGTGATTTTGATCGTTGCTGTTGATGTTTGATTGGTATTACTTTACTGAGGTGTTAGAAGTTAAGAGTTTAGTTTACTTTTGAGTGAGGATTACTATTGCCTTAGCGCCCTTGCAAATTTCCAGGGATTCGCCACCCTCTTTACATTGATCTTGTAACTTTGTTACCGTCACCAGTGGTTGAGGTGCTAGCCCCTAAGTAGGGGACGGTACATTCCCTTGCTGGAGAGCATACGCAGTGTCAAGATCTCTTCCCCTTAAACCGTGCTGTCCACGCAAAAAAAATAACAGTCCTAAGTTTGTCCCTGCCACTACCAGCGACTTCACCTGGGCCATATTTGCAGCACTGCAAAGTTCACGGTGTGAGGTAATTAAAGACTCTTACATCTAAGAGGTTAATCGAATGAAAAGTGTCTGATTTATCCTGTGCACAACCACTGGTGACGGTGCCCTCAATTACATATTTTCAAAGTATTCAACGCATTAGAAAGTTTTGGTGGGAAAAGGTTTCGTGGAAACGTATTTGGTGCCCCAACATCGAGATTAGTGTGGTTATATATGTGAGCTGATGTTGTCGAGGAACCTAAGTGGAAAGCGAACGGCAAAATCCATTTTACCCCTTTTAAACGACAACATGCAAATTGCACTAATTCGACCTGCCTTGCAGTTTATGTGCGTCATAACTGAACGTTCGCAGGCAGCTTTTAACGGAATTCGAGCCCAAAACCTCCCGGAATGTAGACCTGGGAGCCATTTCTCGAAATGATGTGAGATTATTTCACTGCGAATTTTCTCGGAATTTCGCAATGGATTCCATTTCGCTATTCTTGAGTGAAAATAACTTCGAAATTAAATTATTCCATGCGGAAAAATCTCACATGCTCTTGGGGTCGTGAGATGCGATTCCGCAACGCCTTGAAGACGGCCGCCATGACACTTTTACCATGTATTTCTACAACCTCACTCTTTCAAACATACGAAATGAAGCAATACAATACTGCAGAGTGCCCGCACGTATTTTTAAATTATGTTAATACTTTGCTTGTGCATTTTATAATACACGATCGCAACGAAGTATTAATTTTATCATGAAACATGCATTTAACGTTATACATATGCATAACACAGTATTATACGTATAATGAGAATTAAAGTATGCGTGATACTATAGCGTAGTGGTAATGGCGCTTGGCTAACCGCTCAATGTGGAGTAGATTTGAAAATAGGTTCGAGGCGCTTCACCTTCTTGTCATTTTTTTTTATGTAGAAAATTCTTTACTCATTTGCAATTTTATCAACGAATTTAAATATTTTTTTAATCGTAACGTAATTATTCGAAGTTCCATTCTATGTAGACCTACTGTGATTTTACTAACCCAAATTTTGTATAGAAAACTCCGCTCAAGAAATAACGAATAAAACAACTCTTAGTTATCTCTCCTTTTGTGGTGACTTAAATTTCAGTACCTACGAGAAGTGTGCAATACAAAAACAATCTTACGTAGCAAATTTAAGCTTTGCAAACATCCGTGCTCGTTAAAAAAAAAGGCAACGTAGTTGTGTTCGTAAAATAGAGGCAAGATGGCAGTAGTGTCATGAAAATTCTAATAAAATGACTTGCGAATTAAATGTCTCTTGATAAAGACTTTGTAACTATTTGTACGCAATAATATTGCATTACAAAACACGTTGCTTGTTAATTATTTATTTTTTCTTTATAATTCCGTTTATACGCGTGCGAATATTGCGCGCGACCACAGAACAAACTATTATTTTTCTCCAGAGGGTGCGTTCAGTGCGTCATACAAGTAGAGCGTTCTTTTCACTCGCAGATTTCTGCCGCGGGAGTGTAACCGGAAGTTCGAAACTGACGAAGATCTCGCACTAAGATTCCGCACTTCGGAATTTCAACTCAAGAATACCATTCTGCCATAGTGAGATAAAGGTTTCGAAGTTTAGTATGTGAAATTCGGCAGTTCGAAATAATCTCGTAACAACTCCAGATTCGATCCCCTGGGGGCCGATTAAATATCGCTTTTTATAGGTGCAACGCAAAATTTGCACCTGCGCTTTGTCTGGTTGCGCTGCACTGGAATTATATAATCACGTAATGCCATAGAACACCCGTTTAACTTGCTCTGCACTTGCGTTACGCTGCGTCGGTGCAGATATCAGGTGGCGATATTTAATCGACCCCTGAGCTACAAACAACTGTGTCACGTAACGTCGAAATAGTCCATGAAAACAAATTAAAAAAATAAAATATTCATGTCCTGGTCTTATAGAGGTTGTACAATACCACGTCTCGACATATTATTGCAGCGTGAAACTCCTGTATAATTTATTTCTCCCTGGTCGTACTTGATTTTCGGATCGTCTTTTTTAAAAATTTACAAACTCTGGTGCGAACACCACCTCAATGTCGCTATTGGTTAAATAGATATCATGAGTTTGCAAGGTGTTGGGTAAGTGTTAAGACCCACTTAACTCCTTAAGTCATCGGATTCCTGGGACACCTCTGTTGCTGTAATCCACCATGGGTTGATATAAAGTACATTTAGTGCTTTTTCACTCTTTTGGGTGTCGAATTTCAAAATATTTTAATTTTATATCTTAGACATTTGCATAAGTATCCAATGGAAGTGCAAATTATGACGGTAGGCCGTTCAGTCGAATCCAAATCGATCATTCATTAAAAAAACATACGACTCCTGCAAAGTACTGTGAGTTCAAATTTCGAATAACCTAAAAAACATTTTGCAATTATTTCAGTAACCATCGTTCTGAAGCAAAAAATAAATGTATATCTCGACGGGTTCGATAGATATTGAGGATTAATCTAAAACACATTACAGGTCTTTTCACCTCCTAAGAGAGTGAATTTCTAAAAACATTTTAATCACGTTTTAGAATACTTTATTGGTGTCTCGTGAACGTGAAAAACACGACAATAGCCCACTGGGCTCAACATATATCGACGAATAATTGAAAACACTTTTCTCAACTTTTCACCCCTTTTTATCTCCTTAATTGGCAAATTTCTAAAATTCGTGAAACTACTTTTCAGGTATTTGAGTAAGCATCAATCTTAAACAAAAATCACGTCACCATACAAAAATCAATGGGATCTATATATATATATATATATATATATATATATATATATATATATATATATATATATATATATATATATATATATCGATCGTGAATCGAAAACACAATTTACCTTTTTTTTTTAACCTCTTTAGGGCCGATTTCGGAGAATATATTTTAATAATACTTGGGACATTTACAAAAGCATCAATTTAACGCAAAGAGCACTTCGATATCTCAATTTCGATAGATATGTAGGGACAGCTAGTTTGTACATCTAGAGAAGAGTCGGAACGAAGTGTGTTGATTTTGTGTTGTGATAACTTATTGAGTGAGTGAGAGATTTTGGTCAACGATTAACAGCGTAGTCTTTAGCGCTGGTGGGGGGTGATATGATGTGAGTATTGAGCAGCGCCGGAATGAATGGGCGGGGGAAACGGGATGTCCCCGAGAAAACCCGCCGACCAGCGGCATCGGCCCGCACGATTCCCACATTCGAAAATCCGGGAATCAAACCCGCCGGGAGTCGAACCCGAATCGCCTTGGTGGGAGGCGAGAAGTCTGACCTCTCGGCCACCGCGGCCCCGATAGCGTATTGATAAATGCATCATTCTGGGTAAACGTCTGCTAATAAAGTTTGCTAACATCATTATGTAGGTTTTCCAAACTAACTTTCAAAAACGTGTTGTTTCGAAACTATGACGTTAGAGTTTATTGGTCTACCACACCCTCTTAAGGGCGCGATAGACCTCAGTTTTCAACGTCTTTTTTTTTTATTTTTATATTTGTACCAGATATGTTTTTTATTTTTATTTTAGACATAAATTGTGAATAAATCTTCCTCTTAGGAAATTTTTGTTTATCTCATAGTTTCTGCGCAATGAGTCGTAAACTTCATAATTTGGACTTTACGGTTTTAAGCACGCCACTAAAACCAACTGGCATTCCTACCTGAAAAAATTCACACTATATAACAATGTTGTAGGCTATTATTTGACATATATAAAAACAAAACAAAAAATATATCTATATTGTATTTCTAAAAAAATTTTTGATATTTTTTTTTTAAATTTTCGTTTCAAAATTCAGCATTATTTATTAAATACGAAAGAATTTTATTTTTTGTTTTTATATATTATGTCATATCATAGCCTACAACATTGTTATACACTGCGAATTTTGTCGGTTTAGTATGTCAGTTGGTTTTAGTGGCTTACTTAAAACCGCAAAATGCAAGTTTTGACGTTTACGACTCATTACGCAAAAACTACGGGAGATACAAAAGTTTCCTAAGAGAAAGATTTAATCACAATTTATGTCTAAAATAAGAAAAAAAATATCTGGTACAAATATAAAATAAATAAAGACTTTGAAACCTGAGATGAACCGCGGCCTTAAAATTGGCCGCTTACCTAGGCCGCTGAGCGGTGTGCAGAGATTAGACCGTTACCAGATATTCGAAAACTACTCATCGCACACGAGCGCTGTCTACTTACGAATAGTATTTAAAGAACGTTACACGTATGTATACCCACTTCAAGTTCACCACTTCTAATTAAATCATGTTTTCTAGAGGCTGGAAATGTCGAAAACAAAAGTATGTACGGTTATTTAAGGTATGTAAATGAAAGGTATAGGTGTGTACAATTAACCTTTGTCTTTAATAATACGTCACAAAATGACGAGGTGACCACTGAATGTCTCATACAGGCGGGTTGTCGACGAAAAGACTGCAGGTCAGTTCAGTGACTTGCACCTTAGAGGCTAGGGAGAGCCGTGAAGAGCGTGGTATGTAGTCTTTATCGCTTCCGCACTTTTAGGCCTGGAGCGCGCAATACACGTTCGTTCAGACGGCCACCTTAAGGGGCGCATTATACCGCAATTTTCATCACAATTTTTTTTTATTTTTTATTTGTACCACATATTTTTTTTTATTATTTTAGACACAAAATGTGACTAAATTTGGCTCTTATGGAATATTTTTATCTCTCATAGTTTTCGCGTAATCGCTTGTTAAAGTAATATTTTGCATGTTTCCGTTTTATCGACTACACTAAAACCAACTGATATACCAAACTAAAAAAAATCACAGTGGATAAAGACATTGCAGGCTACAATGCTATGCTCATAAAAAATAAGAATAAAACGTATTTGTATTTTTAAAAAATGCTGAAACTAAAAATTAAATTAAAAAAAATTCATTAATTTTTTTAAAAATACAAATAATTTTTATTCTTTATTTTTATGAGCATGACTTTGTAGCCTGTAATGTCTTTATCCACTGTTATTTTTTTGAATTTGGTTTATCAGTTGGTTTTAGTGTAGTCGTTAAAACGGAAACATGCAGAATATGACTTTAACAAGCCATTACGCGAAAACTCTGAGAGATAAAAAATGTCATAAGAGCCAAATTTTGTCACGTATTGTGTCTAAAATAAGAAAATAATATATCTGGTACAAATAAAAATAAAAAAATGGTGATGAAAATTGCGGTAGACCGCGCCCTGAAGGGCGCGATCCACCTCAGTTTTCAACGTCTTTTTAAAATTTGTATATTTGTACCAGATATTTTTTTCTTATTTGAGACATAAATTGTGACTAAATCTTCTCCTTAGAAAATTGTTGTATCTCTCATAGTTTTCGCGTAATGAGTCGTAAACGTCAAAATTTGCACTTTACGGTTTTATGTACACCACTAAAACCAACTATAATACCAAACCGTGTAGAAATCAATTGATGTTTGAGCGTTTATTTATCTACTACGCACTCTTGATTAGCGATCGGCATTTTTAAAACCATAGGGATATAGTTTGAAGTGTCTTATTTTCGTAGATAAACTCGTTGGAAACATTTGACATATTTACACAAGAAAAAATACTTTTCGTACCGCGCCAGGTCCACCAACTGTTAACCTGATACGTCCAACTGTGGCAGGTGATGTAAGGGGTTGAACTACGACGGAGACGGACGGTGGTCGCGGGGCAGGCCCTCTCCTTCCCCAGCTCTCAGCGCATCTCCGCGTAATTAATTCGCGCAGCATCCGCCGCCAGCGACCCCCGCTATTGCTGGCAATTACAGCCGACAACGGGAAGATTAACGATTCTCGCCGGTGACGTTTTATTAAGCTCCGCCGTCACTCAGGCGCGGCCCGGCATTCCGCGCGATTTTTCGGGAACCTCATTTTCATACTGGCCGTCTCCGTCGCTCCGCTCTCGAGCCTCGTGGGCGTTATTGATGATGCGCCGTTCTCAACATCCTCCGCCCGATACTAAAAACTCCCGGCATGCCATGCAAATGAGACTCCTCCCCCTTTACCCTCCACCATCCCCTCTTCGCTCTTCTGCCGTGTAAACCATAGTCGAACTTGCTGCTGCCAGCTGTGTTTCTTCATTCACCTCTTTCCTTCCTGTTCCTCAGCCGTCCCCTTCCTCCCGTTGTCTTTTCTGGTATTGCACCCGCCAGTTCTTTGTTTCCGCTACGCTTGACAGCGTGATAAATTAACCACTTCGTATTGCGCCAATCTCTAGCTTTTTTCGTATACATGATCGAGGTGTTATCTGAGAGAAGAATGTTAATTCCAGGGCTACGTCAATGTTTATGCACTTCATGAATTCCGTTGTTACTGAGACAACGACTTTCTCTTGAGACATTTTTCCCATCCCTTTACAAACCAAACATGAAACATTTCTTTTAAGTTAAAATATACAAACCTTTGCTCATATTAACCTAACACTAATGTATTCTGGAGGGCCTTTACTGCCAGTGTAAATTATTTCAATTAAGTGGTTGGGGTAGTTTTTAGTGTTGGTAAGAAAACAGGACTGCATAACTATGACATTGACCCGCGCTTTTTTTTGTCAAAGATGAAATTTAAAAATGTTTTCACAAATTGAAATAATTCTGGACACACAACATTGCGATCGAATGTAGGTACATAGCTAAAACCCACAATAACACAAAATGACCAAGTACGAGGAAATAAAAACAAACAAAGAACGAGAAAATAAAAGAACAGAGGCCACAGAATTACATATTCATACGTAACATACAATATTAATTATTCCGAAATAGGAACGCAGCCAGTTTGTAATGGGAAACGAAAAAAAAAAAAAATAGTTGTTATGTATATTTTATGTGTTTGTTAGCAACAGGTAGGTAATTTTAAAATGACGAGTTTTGCTGGGTATACGCCATCGCTAGCGAATTTCATCCTCCATACAAATAATTTCGAAATTGGAATCTAGAATCTAGTCA
>PNEQ01023841.1:0-17684 GCA_003012365.1 Medauroidea extradentata | reverse complement strand
GAAAGGACGTAAGGTAATTGGTATGTGCAGGCATAACATAAACCTCCTAATTTCTGAAAATGTTCTGTAGCATAAGCCATTTAAAATGCAGCAATATTAAATCCATTAATACATTAATTATGCACATAAAATATAACACATATGAACTAGGTATTAACCTCGTATTCTCAAAATCGTCAGGCTGCATGTATTCAGTAGATGTTGATGGCGCCGGTGGTGTTTCACTAGCTTCCATCGCAGACACATTATTTTGTTCTTCCAGTAGGTTTCGATTTTCCATTTTTCTTTGAGAATGCCATCGTCTTTTGGTCTTTGCCCGTTTATTCCTTTTTCGAGGTCGCCCTTCCTGGCGAAGTTTCCCATCAACAAATTTTGGACGACCCATTTCGAATAACTTCAAAAATACTTTTTATAACAGTACAAATAGTGTAAATAGTACGTATTCATACGTAAATATAAACCACGTAAATCCACAAGACGTCTACAAACGCCTGCACGCACACTACACTTGCTGTGTAATTTGAAGCGTCGCCTTAGTTATGGCAACGCCGGGCGAATACGTGCGGGACCGGGCCGTGGCGAGCTCAGTTCCTGGAGGTGGGGTAGCTATCTGATAGCATCCTAGACTCGCCGTCGCCACGAGTACTGCGGGTTGCATATGCTTCAGGCGCTTCTTATTGCGCGCTCAAAACACAATATCGGAAATAGCTACCCAATTTGCGTATTTTGTGTAATAACTGCACTTTTGAAGCTGCGCTTGAATAATGGTAGTACCGTGCATAGAATGACATAAATTGCGTTAACTTGTGACATAAATTGTTATTTTTACGAGGCAACAAAAAAAGTGTGATTTTCTTTGTCGTAAAACATTTTCAAAAAAATTTTTTTCGCATTTTTCAATACTTTATTATATTCCTCAGTAGCAACTTGCATGCTATGTCAAATTTCAACGATCCAAGTAAATTCCTTTGAAAGTTTTGTAGTTTTTCAAATAGAAGAATTCCACTTTTTAACCACTTGTAGTTAAAAAACTACGTGTCTGAAAAGAGTTATATTTCGTGTAACGAAAGTCGTAGTACAGATGTATCGAAATAACCAAAAACCATTCACAAAAAATTTCTTGCAGAGCACCCTTAAGGCTGCCGCCTGGCTAGCGGTATTTGGCGTGTTCATGATCTTAAAGCGTTAGAATTTAAGGGTAAATAGGAACGTGCACCGAATAAGCCACTTCGTACGAGGTACTGACGTAACGTGTAGTATTTCTGTCGGTGATCCGCCACTGCCTGAATTTAAGCGTTCATTATGCTCTTACGATGTTTCAAAATAATAAAATACTGGCTGTGTGTTGCTCGTTATCGGTGATAAGGTAATAGTTACACAAGTGTACGCGCCGGAGTAGGATAGGTTTGTCTTAGGTACAAGGGGCGCTGTTGGCGTAGTAGCTAGAGCACTCTTCTCCCACCAAGGCGTTCAGGGTTCGATTCCCGGCGGGATCAGGCCCCGGATTAACGCATGTGGGAACCATGCCGGACGATATCGCTAGTCGGCGGGTTCTCTCAGAGATTTCGCGTTTCCCTCGTCACCTCATTCCATCGCTGCCCATACACAATGTCACCCCACCCCTCACCAGCGCTTAAGGACATTGCCTACACTGGAGCCCTGGCGGAGAAAGGATAGGGTTTTACGTGTTAAATTATTTTCAATACTACTCGGTCGCCTTTTGTGATATTGCTTCTGGACGAAAATCATTTTCTGCGCTGAGAAAAGGAGAATATTGCTACGTAAATAAAATTGCAGAAAAGAAATTACAAACAACCATTTTTGTGTGTTTTCGTGTGTAAAAAATGCTTTTTTGCCCACAATTGTCAGAGCATTGAAAAAAACTGCCTACACGATCCATAGCAGTGTACACGGTACCGAGACGAACAAAAAAGTCAATGGTGGCATATATGTAACTCGAACCGTTACTGAGCCACGTGGGAAATCATTTAACCTGTAAAACCCTATGCTCGCTCCCGCCGTGGCTTCAAGCTAGACAGTGCCCTTAAGACCTAGATACTAAGTGTTGACCAATATATCTTCAGCCAATCTTTCCAGTCACGTGACCAGGTTTTATCAATCACCGGGATCTTGATAAACACAAGGGCTTTAAGACAACGGGAAGAAAATAAGTACATAATTTGAATATGTTAAATATTTTCCTAAATGCGATGTCTACAGCACACTTTTAACACGTTAGTTTGTTGAAACGAAATATTAGTTTGTTACATTCAGTTTCACTTCGTTGTGGCTTCGGTTATGTTTAGTGTTTACAGTTATTTCCGAGCCGAGATGTGACTCTACGGCCGCTTACCCTGCTCGAGAACTCGGCAAGTGAGGCGTTGATCGAGAAGTTGTCGGTTGAACATTTTGTCACGGGTAAACTTTCTCGGGTTGCGTTTTGTACAACGGAAGCGGAAAAATTTTCTTTCGTATCTTACACTCGTGAGCTTTTATATAAATGTGTAATGTATATCCACAGTGTTTCTTATTTTAGGCTGGATCACTATGAGTGAGAAGAGGCCTTGGTTAAATATGAGTCTACTGCTCTAGCCGTGAGAACTAATCCTGTCGCTCTGCTGCACCGGAGAATGGAGTGAAATAATATAGGAGTGGAACAGCGGCGAACTGCGATGCTGAAGGAAACGGGATATAGCCGAGAAAACCTGCCGGCGAGAATAGCGTCTACTATGTTTCTTCACGCACGGAAATCTGGACGTGTAGTTGGAAAGCGATCATCTTTTAAAATAAACACTTCACAACAACATATTGAGTGGAGGCAAAACAAACCGATGAAACATAACATAAGGAGAACGAGCATGCTGAACTGTAGTATGATCGGTGTACGAGGAGCTGTCATCCACCGCCCTTCTTACAGCGGGTCATTGCGATATTAACATCATTCGAAAGTAAACTGCAAATTACAGTGAAAATGGCCCAAACTTCACATTTTAATACAAAACTAACATTTGTCCATAGTTGAAAGTGTAAAGGAATGGTAGTTCATCGTAAAATAAACTCATTTTAGTGATATGTTGAATTTACTTTTTCTTTACTAATTTGTATATTTATCGCTACATTTCAATTTAAACAATTCCATCTGAAAATTACTTTGTGCTGGTGGGGTAAACAAATGTTTACTGTACCATGAAAGATCGTGCATAACATACATGTACGTTTGATTCTTATGAAGTATACAAGTTTATTTGTACACAAATTAAAAGTTATGAACGCACACGTACGTCCTACGAACACCTAGATCTTCACTAATTCTGCATATCCAGAATAGTTACTTGAGTTATTGCCAACAGTTTGACATTGCGCAAAAACTTGCGTAGTTATTTGGTACTTTCTTTTCTACGAGCGACATGTATGCCACGTACACGGCTTTTGTTATACTATATCGTATTTTCGCACCGGAAATAAGCAACAGTAGCTTTCCCTGATGCTATTAAGAGATCTTTCCTTCCACTCGGAATGTATGGTTATCATTATTTCTTTACAGGGTTAATCTATGAGCTAAGCTGTAAAAAGTTGTCATCATTATCACTGAAAGCAAAACTCACAAACAGTTTATCGTGATTACGAGACATGTGCCAGCGATATATACAGGATGACAAAGTCCTGTATCAAACTAAAACCACCCATGGAGGTGGAGATGGGGAGCAATTTGAGATACGGAACCCGTGTCCGGAACCCAACCGTTAAGCCCCTGCAAGCAATTGAAATAGTGATTAAATTTGGCAACGTCGAGCGGTACGTGTGGCTCGCGTATGGCACAGCGGCTGTTATCTCTCACGAGTTGTGTCATCACCCCCATGTACGGTCTGTCGCCGTGGCTCAGTGGCAAAGGGCTGGCCTCCTGATTGGTAGGTTAGGGTTCGAGTCGCACCTTTGTCTTCAATTTGTTTTCAAGACAATTGTCGTCATTGTTATTAAACTTTGTTTTTCCATCAAAGATCTTTTAACAAAAACGTAATTTTGCGTGTTAGAAACAATAACAACTTGTTCATGCTTATTTTGGTATCGTATTGAATGTCGGACTCAGTACTACTCGCGCCGTACTTTCTGTTCTTACGGACAACTGATTCTTGGCGCTTTTTTTCCTGTTTTATTTTATTTTATTTTTTACCGGTGTCTGGGATTTTATTTTTAGTTGTCCTTAAGATTTGGTAAATATTGGTTAGACAAAATGAACTACAAAAACCCATAAGCTTTTAAAAGTCACTTGGTGCTATGAAGTCTTCCTTGGCAAGGTTTAGCGATTGTAAACCTCAAGTCTTACGTACTGATGTAAGGTAGCATTTGGTCAAAGTGCTAACTGCTGGATTCAGATATCGCGGGTTCGAATCTGGTTTCATCTACTGGATTTTTTCCCGGAGATGTTAGCCTACTTGTTACAGAACATACTCGAAAAGTTCGCCGGCTACTGAACTTTAATCGCAGTTTCCGTCCAGTTTCCTGTACTGTCTAGAAGAATATTCTTTCGGGCTTAAACAGCACTAGGCACATCGATGGGTTTTCAGTAGTGTCGCGACGGATCTTCCGAGCTGGATCATCGAAATGGATGCATATCCTACGGAACACCTCGCAGACATCCATTTTGTGTAGGGATTGGAAGCTTTGTACCTCTACCAACAACGGTTTCCTATTCGATGTCTTCCTCATCATTATCAATTTTTCACACGGATTCACAATCGCCTGAGAGAAACAGGATCATTGCAGGCATGTACCTAAATGCAGTTTCCATGCGTATTTAAAGTGCTTAAAATTTTAAATTTTAGTTTAAAAAAATTTGTAGATCATTTTTAGGAGGGCAGTGTTCAGAAGTAGTTTTTTTTTTATTTGAAAGCTTTTATTTGCGTTTTATGTTTTGTACCGATATTTTTGGTGTTTAATGCATTTTCTAATTTCTTTAAACAAGTAACGTTTTTAAATGGTAAGGAAAGTGCTCAGAAAAAATCACCGGCGGGACCAGGACTTGAACCACGGGACCTCCAGCTGGAGGTACCTTGTCCCGTGGTTCAAGTCCCGGTCCCGCTGGTAAATTTTTCTGAGTACTTTCCTCACTGTTCCAACACCGGGTTCGGTGGAAGTCTTTCAATTCGTTTTTAAATGATTTTTGTTACGTGGTAGACTTGATTTTGAAAACAACTACTCAATTCATGATGTAAAAAAAACTTTTTATCACGTTTTTTGAATCATTATTTTAACAGGCTCACAATTCTCGGGTAGGAAGACCGCGGACAGTAAGAACACCTGAGGTGGAAGACGCCATTTTAGTTCGGTTCCACAATAATCCTTCCACAAGCGCGCGTGCAGTGTCCAGTTCGGAGGGCGTCGGGCACGACTTGTTCACGAAGTCGCTCGAGACGACGGCATGTACCCGTACCATTTACAGAAAATGCACAAGTTAAAGCCTGAGGACCGACCGTTGCGCATGAATTTCTTAAATTTTGTGATAGGACGCATCGCAGAAGATTCGACATTTCTGAAAAAAGTTTTGTTTACCGACGAAGCCAAATTTACTAGGGATGGATATTTCAACATCCACAATAACCACGAATGGGCACATGAAAACCCCCATGTTTCAACCATTCAGGGAAATCAGGAAAAATTGTCAGTGAATGTTTGGGCGGGAATCATTGGTGACCATTTAATTGGACCATAAATCTTACCAGCTCGGATCAACGGACAAACGTATCTTAGGTTTTTGCAAGAGGTTCTTCCTGCACTTTTAGAAGGTGTCCCGTTACAAACCACAGCAGAAATGTGGTTTCAACATGATGGCGCCCCCGCTCACTGGCTTCGAGCAGTTCGAGAACACTTGAAAGTAGTTTTCCCTGGAAGATGGATAGGCAGAGGAAATCATATTCGATGGCCAGCACGCTCTTAAGATTGGACCCCTCTGAACTTTTTCTTGTGGGGATACTTCAAAGACCTCATTTATGATGGGCCAGAAATAGAGTCTGAAGAGGATTTGGTGGCTAGAATAGCTGTATCAGCCGGTAGTATTCGAAACAGAGCACCTGAAATTTTTGGATGAATGCGAGAATCTTATTTGAATCGTTTTCAACCTATGCCTGGGTGATGATGTTCAAGGGGGCAATTTTGAGCAACTGCTCTAGGAAAAGAACTTGTTAGAAACTTAAGACAGTCCAAAGTTGGTTTTTTGTGTTCTCTGTTTTTTTACTTAAAATTTATTTGTATTTCAAACGTAAATAAAATGAAAAATTATTGATGTTCTTTTCTCAGTGTTATTGTAATTCAAACCAGAAAATTAATCAAAACTAATTGTTCAGCTATCTGAACATCAAAAGAAAAATACTGTACGTACATTAATTTAATAATGATATAAATTGTCTTAAAAATTTCTGATATAGGTGAGACTCGAACCCTAATCTATCAATCAGGAGGCCAGCACTTTGCCACTTTTTTTTTTAACGGAAATGTTTGGTGCAGCGGCGATGCGGACGCTTCCGCATCATCACTGCACCAACTATTCCCCCCTTTAATGTGACTTAATTTGAGTGACCCCCAGGACTTTTTACAATTTGCATAGTGACAATTTTTGAGTCCCAAACGGACAACACAAATTTGCACCCAGCCAGACCTGGGAATCGAACCCAGAACCCCCCGCACCAAGGCCGGCCGCTCAACCAACTGAGCCACGGGGGGTCGGCGCCACTGAGCCACGGCGACAGACCATACATGGGGGTGATGACACAACTCGTGAGAGATAACAGCCGCTGTGCCATACGCGAGCCACACGTACCGCGCGACTTTGCTAAATTTAATCACAATTTTAATTGCTTGCAGGGGCTTAACGGTTGGGTTCCGGAGACGGGTTCCGTATCTCAAATTGCTCCCTATCTCCACCTCCATGGGTGGTTTTAGTTTGGTGCAGGACTATTTTGTCATCCTGTACATACATATTTTCAGCTTAGGTGTAAATAAAAGCATTATCAGACTGCAACCCTTTAAAATACAAACATAACAAATTTTGAAATCCACATTAATTTATAGCTTCACATTGTTCATAAAGTAACCTCTAAAGTTTGCATTACTTAAGGGCGCAGTTCACCTCAGTTTTCAACGTCTTTATTTATTTTTGTATTTGGACCAGATATTTTTTTCTTTTTTTAGACGTAAATTATGATTAAATTTCCTTTCAGAAAACTTTTGTGTCTCTCATAGTTTTATCGTAATGAATTGTAAACGTCAAAATTTGCACTTTACGGTTTTAAGTAAGCCACTAAATCCAACTGACATACCAAACCGACACAATTTATAGTGTATAACAATGTTATAGGCTATGGCTTGACATGTATAAAAACAAACAAAAAAAAACTTTTGTGTTTAATAAAAAATGATTAATTTTGATATGAAAATTTAAAAAAAATATTTTTTTTTAAATAAAATATATATTTCTTTTGTGTTTATATATGTAAAATCATAGCCAACAAGATTGTTTTACAGTGTGAATTTTTTCAGTTTTGTATGTCAGTTGGTTTTAGTGGCGTACTTAAAACCGTAAAGTCCAAATTTTGACGTTTACGACTTATAACGCAAAAAAAATATGAGAGGTACTAAAATTTCCTAAAAGGAAGATTTAATCACAATTTATGTATGAAATAGAAAAATCTGGTACAAATATAAAAATAATAAAAGACGTTGAAAACTGAGGTGAACCGCTCCCTTAACTTTTCTTTCGTTCTAACAACCAATAAAGTAGCATGTAGTGCCATAGTAATAAAAATCATGTGTAACGTATTACATAAATAAGTATTGCGAAATCTGTGTACTGAACGATGTAAGGACGTGTACAGCCCTATATAGTCTCGTATCACCTGTTGACCCGGGTGAATGAATTGCTGTTTGTTTGACGGAGAGCCGAAGGAATATTGTGAGTGATGTGTGACCACAACAGATCTCCCTTGCAGGCAACTTCTTGCAGTTTGTCAGGCCGGAGCCCGCACGACGTCGGCAACATGAGGAGCCAGTCAGCAGCTGATCGATGACCTAATAAACCTTGTCCGATACGTCGTTGGTTTAAAAGAAGGGGAGAGGGGTTTGGCTGCCAGAGGCATCGGCCGGTCAGGTCTTGACGTCTGATTTGTGAGGCCTGTTTCTCTTCCTCTGCTTCTTCTTGCTGTGATTATACTGCTCTTTTTTTTTTTTTTATCCCGGCCACGTCTTTTATCTGGCCATTATACGGTTAGAGTACGCCCGTCCCAGGCACATAGTAACCATACAGGCACATTTATTTACAACTGTATATGGCAAAACAAATTTGAATTTAATCACAAAATTGTAACTTGATTAAAAAAAGTTTTTAAATCTCGCTTAACTTGGTTTTTTTGCTCTTAATAATATATAAATATATACCTTTTTGTTAGCTCAACCATTCTCTTGGCTTAAATAAATTATTCTGATAGCATCCAATTTTAATTGATAAATATTTACTTGGCCATACTCAAGTATACGCATTCTGTTGTCTGTACTGAACATTTTCTTACGGCCCATTTGGGATCATATAACATCTGTGGGCAAAATTCGTTTTACACTTGTTTGGATAAAAATATGTTTACGCCAATTGCCTGTACGTTAAAAGTTTTTGTACGGTCGTTGTAAGAGTCTACGATTTAATGCTAAAGGCTTTGTAAGCCTAAACGAAGTTTAGAAGAATACCTGAAATTAAATTGTTTGCACAAAGAGGCATGAAACATTTTTATTCGTAGTTACTACTAGCAAACAAATTTTTGTATAAAATAAGTGAAACGCTTCTGGCTGATACGACTTGTAGCTAGACACCGCAAACCATTTTCCGGACAGTATTGTTGAGATTGTCTATATTTGGACAACATGCTGGTCACATATTCTCCACTCATTTGTTTATAAGTACTGCAAAAATTAAAATAATAATAATTGTATTTTCTGTCTGCTCGAAACTGTACTTATAAAGATTCTGTCCGTTGCGTTATGATTCAGAAACTTACTAAATGTCGCAGGAATATGAGTGTAGGCCTAAAACAAAAACATTTATCACACATGTATTAAATTTAGTACGATTCTGAATCATAACGTAAACGAAGATGGTTCTTCTATTGTAAGTACAGTTTAGAAGTCAAGTAAAAGGTAAAATAATTTGTTGTTAAATTTCCGCCGTACTTGTAAACAGATTGCATTTTATTTGTTCAATTTAAAAATGAGAATTGTTTCGAATCGTGGCAGTAATTCATTAACACATAATCGCTTTCGGACCATAAGAGGACTTTTATAAAAAACCGTTGGTAGTACAACAATATGCAGTTAGTCATTTTAAACCACCACTTCTTCACATAAACTTTTATTATGACATGTGTAAACATTTCCGTGCATATAAAGAATGACCAAGCGAACTAGCACGCTTGTAATACACTGAACTTAACTTCCGGAGAACCCGAGCTATATTTCCGTCCCGGCCATCCGAATTTGTTTTTTTATTCCAAATTACTCCTACTAGCAAATACTGGGACAGAACGAAAGAACATGACGTGGCTGATTCCTTTTTGGTTCAAATATCTGAACCAATTATTCTGTCTCCAATGACTTAGTTGTCAACAAGAAGTAAGTCTTATTTACGTACCTGAATGAATATGCAGTAAAAATCATACTTGCTTGAAACATGCATTTTCTTTCTCTTTTGTAATAAATATACGTTATAGCCTTTTAAAACTATCTTACTGCAAATGAACATTATTCTTAAGAAATTCAATAGAAATTTGTTATGTTTCACAATACTAAATACCAATACGTGTGTTTATTGTATCAACTGACGTCAGCAATGGACGGCGAATTTAATTTAACGCAAATAGTTATTAAGGGCGCGGTTCACCTCAGTTTTCAACGCCTTTATTTATTTTTATATTTGTTCCAATTATTTTTTCTTATTTTAGACATAAATTGTGATTAAACCTTCCTCTTAGGAAACTTTTGTATCTCTCATAGTTTTTGCGTAATGAGTCGTAAACGTCAAAATTTGCACTTTACGGTTTTAAGTACGCCACTAAAACCAACTGACATACCAAACCGACAAAATTCACAGTGTATAATAATGTTGTAGGCTATGAATTGACATATATAAAAACAAAAAATAAAATACTTTTGTATTTGATAAAAAATCTCTGAATTTTGAAATGAAATTTAAAAAAATATAAACATTTTTTTTTAAAACACAAAAAATATATTATTTTGTTTTTATATATGTTAAATCATAGCCTACAACTTGTTTTATAGTGTGAACTTTTTCAGTTTGGTTTGTCAGTTGGTTTTAGTAGCGTACTTAAAACCATAAAGTCCAAATTTTGACTCATTACACAAAAACTATGAAAGATACAAAAATTTCCTAAGAGGAAGATTTCATCACAATTTATGTATAAAATAAGAAAAAATACCTGGTACAAATTTAGAAGTAAGTAAAGACGTTGAAAACTGAGGTGAATTACGCCCTTAAGTAAAAAAATCTTAAAATACGAAATTAAATGTATTGAAAAATAAATGAGAACCAACAAGAATTCTTTCAAACCAAGAAAATTGGATATTTCCAGGATGTTTGACTCATTCAATTTTGTGATTTCATACTTATGAAAAACTTTTGTGAAATCGCGAAAAAAAATAGAACATTATTATTAATTTTGTAAAACTTATAAGAACTATTTTGCGTGTAGTTACGGAGGAAATTTTTATTGCTGTATATTTTATAATGCAAAAACAGCACTTAGGATAAATTTTCTCTCGCCATTGTAAAACAACAGCAATGATATAGTATTAAGTTTGTAAATATAATAACTTCGGTAACAATTTTTTTAATGCTCGGCTAAAAAGTGTTTGTTTCTTTTAAATAAGGTTATTGTGAATGTACTAATTTGAAATTTTTTAAAATTTTAATTGCTATACGTATCCTACGGTAGCTTCAGATAACTTATTGTAACAGTTAAAATTTCAGTTTCGTAAGTTGGTCAGAGTTTACTATCTTATATCATTAAAAATGCATTTTTGAACTTGGACTACTAGCAACGCTGAACTATTTGAAAGAAAAGAGCTCCGTACTGGAGAAATGTATTCCTTCAATATCTAAGGTAACTATTGTCTTAAGTGCCAATAACAGCAGTAACGAATAACCATGCGTGTAAGAATGGACCTACTACGCTACTACGTGGACATGGTTCAAGTAAACCAAATGAAGTATATCTTGAAGCATTGTAAAATTATAACAAAAGTTTGTGAGTTGTTTTAATTATTAGGGACGCCAGAAGAAAAAAAATCATGAGATAAAACCGGAACACGGGAAAACCCTTAAAAACGTATTTCAAAATTCTTTCCTGGACGATATATAATTTTTTTAAACTGTGAAGATTTGTTATGAAGTAAGTTTATAAGATAGAATGGGTTTGTAAACATACACCATTGATTAAGTTTTGTGTGTGTATTTCTCTAGGTGTTTGAGTCTTTTGCCTTCATTGCACAAGAACTATTTTTAGTTTTCATTAGTAGTAGACCGAACCGCAGCAATAAAGAATGTAGTGGACGCCGGTGCGATGATTGGTATTTGAGCGCGAGTTGCTAGATAGCGTATTACACACGTGACATTGTTCCGGCAGACCGCGACTGCCATCCACATCGTACTACGTTCAAGAGAATACTGCGCTGTTTTCAGTGTCTGTTTGTTTCACTTACAACTTTACTTTGCAGGAATGTGCTTGGGTTTGATTAAAAGTAGTAAACAACAGTAATAAATGAGAGACAGACAACTAAAGACGGATAATGATCACGTTAAAAACGTTGTGTTTACGGTACTGAAATTCGTATACTCATTTCACAGTCACTCAGCTCTAAATATAATATTGTTATAGGAGTAACAGTTTATTTAGAAGTTAATGTCCCTCAATTACGCTTATTTGGAACGAAAATATCATACAAACAGATATGGAAGTATGTATGGTAGACTACGGTGAAAACTGCCACTGTCAGTTGTCGAGATAATTGATTGAGGTGATTTTGGTCAGCGCTGCTGGTGAGGGGTGATATGAGGTGAGTATGTAGCAGCGCAGGAATGAAGGGACGGAGGTAAACGGTATATCCCCGAGAAAACTGCCGAGCAGTGGTATTGTCTGGCACGATTCCCCCATGCGAAAATCCGGGGACCGAGTCTGCCGGGAATCGAAAACCAGATCGCCTTGGTGTGAGGCGGGTGGTCTTGTCACTGCGCCAACCGCAACGTATAAATAATTAAGATATGCGTGTAGATTCTATGTTCATCTTCCAAAGAATGATCGCTGTTGCACCTGGTGATGAACTTTTTACGTACCCTGATTCACAAATTATGTTGAGGGAAACAGACAAATCTCAATTAGGTCAAGCCATTGTCACACACACACACACACACACACACACACACACACACACACACACACACACACACACACACACTTACACACACCAAAATTTGCTAATGAGTTAATGTAATGAAATCGAAGGTACAAAAACAAAAAGGTACATTTTCTTACATCACATCTTGTGCTGTAACAACGGAAAATAAAAATAAAATAATATTTTGACATTTCTCTTTAAACATAAGGAAACCCCACTTTAAATGGTACGGAATAAAGTGAGCACACAAAAAAGCCCTGCTAATGTGCTGTTTTCAACCAATTAGTATCTTTCCGCTCGTAACGGCTAACGACAGGACATGTCTAAACTCTCTGGACACATCACGTGATGTTTGGGCGTGCAACATAAATTGTGTAGTAAGTATGAGTCGATAAAGTTTAATAAAAATTTGGATTATTTATGTAAAGTACAATTATGTCGATTTCGAAAGATTTTGTTTCTTTATTGTTGTAATTAAAAAGAAAAAAAGAACTATATTGCGTAATTTCGCTGCTAACCATGCAGGCAGTAAAGGGACGTTATGTAATGTTGAATTATATGCAGTAACGACTAGTGACATTTTTCAAAGGTTTCATTTTTAGTGTTCACTTTATCTCGAATGACTAGAGACATGCAAAATTCGCGTTGTTTTCTGACAGTTGACTGACTCCAAGTGACTGTAGGCTTGTTGGTGGTCTGCCGCTGGCCGATATTGTCGTGACTTGCCGCGGAGAATGTTTACACGGTAGGGAGGCCAATCTCTGTCAAGACGTAACACACGTAAATGACAAAACACAAAAGTTTGTGGCCAATTGAATAGCAGATTATGCTCTGTTATGTATAGGAAAGTGAAGTTTAGTCTGCTACCAAAGGATAACACAAATTTTGCATGTCTCTGCGAATGACGTATAAGAGGGCAAGGCAATGTATAACAGAATATAGTACGGCGTACCAGTAGTATTTACCTTCTATATTTTAAAACATAAATAATAATAACTGTAGTATCATACTACTGGAATGTAATGTTACAAACGAAGGAGAATTGTAGCGGACCTCAATAAACTCTCTCCCCATTGGTGGATAATCAGTCAATAAGGCCAAATTTACAGCACATAACGTGGCCAACAGGACGATAATACTAACGATACAGCGATAGTAGAACACAGTTCAACAGCAGTGAGTCATACAGACAACTCGCTTCTAGCTTGCCTTGTAGGACTGAAAATGCGATTAAAACCTCAGAGAAGCCTCTATGATTGTACGAAGTTACAAGCCACGTTGTCTTGTTAACCCAGACAGTGATTTATCGAAAACAACTTGGCTGCTTGTTAACATTTTTATTTTCATTCCAGAAAATTGGTATCATTCAATTTCTAGTTTATCTACGTATGCAGCCGATTTAGTAGCAATTAACACAGGTTTATTACTTTCACAATACTCATAAGTTCCACAGTTTTTTGCCAGTTGAAAACTGTCTTCAAGTGTGCTTACTTTGCCTGAATACAATTTTCGTTGTACATGTCGATACCCTCATGAGAAAACCTCGTAATTCCATTTTTTTAGATTTTCGTTTTATTTTTACATTCTACCCCGAAAAAAATTCCTTATCAACTGCAAAAGCACGCATCTCCATTTATATTTTTCAAAATTTTAAAAGCAAAAATACGAACTCTCGCAAATCCATTGTTGGATTGTAACAAGCGAAAAACTCTCTCTCCTGTAAAAAAAAACTGATTTTGGAGATACGAGGTTTTCACACGTATCTCCAGATATGTTTTTTTAAAAATATTAAAGCAAAAATTAGAGCTCACGAGGCTTTATTGTTAGATTGTAACCAGCAAAAGACTCCCTCCCCTTTTAAAAAATAGATTTTGTAGTAACGAGGTTTTCACATGTGGATTATATTTGAATAAGTTAAAAAAAAAGAACGATATTTAGGGCAGATGTTAATAAAATGTCGCGCTTATCAGTGATATGTATATGTACACTTGACTGCCAGCTTGTCAAAACATAATTTTTTTTCAAGTACATATATTTTACTGATGAATTGCACACAGTCACAAGATAAAACGCTCTGAAACTTAAATAATGCAAATATTTACCATATTCAGCTACTTATTTGTGCAGTCCATCAATTTTCCAATCAGACGAAAAACTACAAGGTTCACAACGACCATGTCACTGGTACGAAGTAATTGTAAATAATACGTGCTCATTACAGTGACTGGAAGGTACGGTTGTAATGAGTAAAAGGCATGGGAATCACTGCAGTACCTGGGTCACGACGATATTCGAAGTTGATGGCCTGCAGGGAAAGGTTACAGACGGGCAGCTACACGACCGCCAGAGGTTACGAAATAAGAACTACAACGTACTTTCGGTGAATCACGAAAATGATAAGCGAGAAATAGAGACCTTGGCATTTGCTTCTTGACCTCACGACGAGCGTATAAATGGGACGAATACGCTGAAACAGATCCTTGCAATAAGCTGATTTAGTGGGCAGCAAAACTGTAAATTAGTTCTCCCGAGCCGCCTTGAAGGATCTTAAGGTTTAACTTATTTCCTGCAGTGTATCATTTTCGAAAACATGTGCAGATCAATGAATTACAAAACTCGCGTAGGGTTAACGAGGTAGGCCATGTGCTACGATATTAAGGGCGCCGCCTAACCGCGCGCGAGAGGCGCAAATGCAACGGAGCTGTAAGGTCGACTTTGAAGCGCGCATCAAATGCCGCGTCGCCTCAACGAGTCAAGCGCTGAACTAGCGTGCAAGGTTCTCGCCTAACAGTTTTCACTATGGGACACTAAGCGGTGGCCATATAATTTTATTGTTGGAAAGTCTGCAACTAAGTTCAGTGCAGGTCGCAATCTGAGTTTCACATACGTACGGAAGTCTGGAGGGGCCGTTTTTAGCCACGTTGCAGGGCATAAAAACTGTGTTTTTAATGAGCGTGGCGTCTTAACCAACGAGCTATATAGTAAACATAGAGGGGCGGAAACAGCAATCTCCAAGGCTCTGAGGTGAAGTCCAATTGAACGTGGTATTTTGACTCTAGATAAAATGGCGGACTCTTATTTCCGGTCGAGAGAAGAGAGTAATTATGCTAATTTAAACTTTATTACAGTATAATATATTACGATCAATATTGGCATTTTTTCCTGTCTTTAGCGGGAATATAGTCAACCTATAAAGTAACGGATTTTATGTGAACATAATGACGGTTTTTTAACATAATGTTGGCCACACTGCTGTTCGCCATGTTTTCTGGGGTCAAAACAGCCGTTCAATTGGGCTTCACTTTGGAAGCGTTTCCGCCTCTCTATGTTAACTATATAGCTCGTTGGTCTTAACAGTGATGTTCCGACCTCATCTGAAGTGTGTTTTCTTTTCGTACGTTGGCACAATGTGCACACGTGAAATATTTTCATTGAAAAAACCAATTTACGAACACGCTGCAACGCATTTAAAGCGTGGAGTACGCGGTCGCTATCAATTCTCTTATCGGTTGCCCAACAAGTAAGTCAAACGATTCGCAGGGTCACTGACCTGTAGGTTGCAATTCGCAGTTGTGTTTGCAATTGTATATTAAATATTTGCAGGCTTCTCGTTAACGGTGATAACGTGATACTGATTGCACACTGTTGCTCTCTCACTGCTTGCTCGAAATCAGCTAGTTAGATGATAAACTAGGCGTTCCCCGATTGCTTGAGACGCTTCTATGTCATGGTATATTGATATCCAAGTCTTAACACACTATAAGCCCATCAGTTATAATTCATTCATTATCTAATGGCCTATTGGAATCCAGCAACAACTACGTCACAGCCATTCGGGACAGCGCCACTCCACCACCGGATGTTAACTATTGACTCACTGCACACTTTAGACGTGTGTGCCCAATCACACACATCTGCAGGTACGTATCCCAGGGTCAGATTTTAAACCTACTTTTCGAAGGAGAAAATAAGCTTATTAGATTATCTTCGTATTTATGTGTGCGTGTGTCCGTACATGTGTTTCCTAAAAACTTTTGAAATCATGGATCTATATTCATCAAACTTAGTATGCATATACATAATTCTACATTACCTAGACTTTTTTTCAATTTTGTTCTTGCTGTATTATTGTAATGTTTGAATATTTCTTGATAACACGAAACCATTTTCCAGAATTTCATAAAACTCGGTACACATTCAGCACTTAGAATGACGACTTAAATTTTATGTATTTTGTCCATACTGTGATTAATTTTTCGAAATGGTGGCCATTTGAACATTATTGATCACAATATGTGTCTCAGAAACAATTTTTGAGAGTGTCATCGAATTCGGTATACAGGTACTGACTAGTAAGTTCAATTGAATTTTTAGTTTATTTTTCATGACGAGTTCACAGTTTAAAATATATGATTATTTAAAACATGTTTAACTGTATGATTTATGTAAGGAATTATTTCCCAACGATTTTGTTCAAACCTTCTATACATTACCACTTAGTAAAACCATTTAACTACGTATTTTGTAAACGTTGTTCTCATAATCTTACACTGCAACCATATGAAAACTTTTCATTCGAAGGATATATCTGAGAAACCACGATAAGTATTTATTCAAACACGTTGCGGACATGGTGCTAAGTAAGGTTATTTGGCATTTATGTGTTTTATTCATGCTGTAAATATAAATATGGTTTTGCTGCATTTTGAACATTTCTTGATCCCGTTAGCTATATATTTTATGTGGTTATTTAAGTACGCCAGCCAATTTGGAAGGTAGCGAAACGTGAAAAACGTGTATATATATTTCGAGAGCTACCAGCCTGATTGTAACCTAGTGGAATATGTTGACAGATTATCATACAATATTTGTGCAAAGATGGCCTTATTATTGAGTGACAACAATATTAGAATCCCACACAACACGTTAGCTTACTGCAAGCCTTGCATTTGACTTAAGATTGTATGCTGACATACCAGGCTTTCTGAATAAGTATTTTTTTTTTTGCTTGCAGACTTGCATGACAATCTCTCTGCAAGTGTGCCATTTTGTTTGGCACCACCCTCTTTGTTTACCATTATTTTTATAATGGACGTAGTTTAGTTCTTTTGTTTTGTAAATAAGGTAAAGTGTCCCCAGTCTGTTGCCTATTTCTTTTGTAATACAGTATTGTCATTTCGAACTAATTTTTTTATTGAAATATGTTGTGTTATAATAATTTAGCTACGTAATGT
>PNEQ01023840.1:0-33895 GCA_003012365.1 Medauroidea extradentata | reverse complement strand
TTGTATTTATTCGTGTTACGCGCATGCGTTGGCCATCCTGAGTATACCTGCTCGCTGTCTATGGAACGCTATATCTCACGTCAGTTATCTATGATGACGGTACAAAAACGTAAACAAATGCGGTATTTTTCTTGCAGTTGCAGTTTCCTTTCAGTTTGTTTCCTAAAGAAAATCGCGTTCATTACTTTTATAAAAATTAAATTTTTTTACAAAAGTTGACCGTATTACGCGGGAAATCAGGCACGTGGCAAAACGTAACATGTGGGAAAATTAACCATGGCTCTTATGACAAAAGTGATGGGACCAAACAAACCAAACAACTCAGCTGGGAAAACGTATCTCGTGGGAACGTCTTAAGCGAGTTTTACTGTATTGCTATTTAAGCATTATTCATACCTAAAGGTCCTCTTCATAACAGCTGGTTCAAATTGTGATTGTTTCATATAAAAATGGTTCAGTGATAATTTCTGCAACCACACAGTTAAACTACCTGCTGGAGCTATTCCCACTGCAAATCAGTATTTAAATACCAGGAGATACCTGAATAGTATTACAAGATGCAGTTTTAAAAATATTTGGTACATGTATGTACAGTAGAACTCCGATTTAACGAAATGCCATGGGATCCGAAAATGTTTACTCTAAATCAATGTTTTGTTAAATCCGACTTCCCCCCCCCCCCCCCCCAAATAGTTAAATCCTCGGACATGTTTTGTCGGAATTTAAGGTAATTTTAAAAAAATATAATGGCTTAAAATAATAACAAAACACATTTACCGTCTATAGGTAAGCCACAGCCGTGAAAAGAAATGAAATCGGCGAAAAAACTTCCACTGGAACGCTTGGCGAGCGTGCGCATGGTGAGTTAGGCCGTCCTTTCACTCACCATCAACCCGTGAGAAGTGATGACTAACACCACCGAGCCGTTAATATTTCCGTCTCTCTCCGGCCCGGTCCACCAGCAAAACTAAGGAAAATCCCATGAAAAATCATAAAATTTTAATGAAGACTGGATTAAAAGTTTGCAAGACAACTGTAAAATAATAATTAAATACCGTATTTACTCGCATAATGGCCACACCATTATTTTGAAAGGCCTAGAGCAGTATTTTAAAAACTCCGAATAATGGCCGCACCCCATATTTTTCAACATGGGATACAATACAGTAAAGCTCTGTTAAGACGTTTACCAAGGGATCAGGGGGTCTATTCACTAACTTTTAAGGTAACCGTAACCTGAGAGTTAGGGCCAGTCACCTTAACATTTGCCGTAAATTTTCCCGGAGCGATTCAGTAAGCACTTTGCTTACCTTAACTTTAAAGTGAGCGACCGTAAGTTAACAGATGGGTCTAGGGTGGTGTTAACTTACTGGTTCGCCGTAACTTGTTTACAAATGTGTAAAAAATCATGGCGGATTAGTGAGGTTAGAACATTTCATAGTCCGAAACGACGATAGTGAAATTAATTTATGTTGGATTTGCGAAAAATCTACCGTAACTTAAGTCATTAATATTTTAGATGGAAAAACCATACAGCTCATGTGTATATTCGTCTTAATAAAATATTCGTATAGGGAACAGTATCTGCCGAGTGACGAGCCGTATTTTTGACGTAATTATCGGTGTTGCATATTCTAGATGTTAATTAATGGCAAAACGCGAGCTGTTTACAATTAATAAGTGTCTGTGTTTTGTTGTTCAAATTGTGTGTGGAAACATATTCTGTGTCAGACAGGCTTTCTTGAATACTCTTGTATGTGTCTTTTCTTTTTTTCAAATCGCTGCTGCATAAAATAAATGTGTTTCGTTGAGCTTTTAAGTTACGCGTCCCAAATAAACCATTATAATTAAAATCAGTGCAGTATACGAGCTAGGTTATATTTTAGAAAATTGCACATTAGTACAGTAACTTAGGCCTTGTTAGTCACTCAGAGAAAACACTTTGCTGTTGTTTTCATATTGCTACAGTTCAATTTTTTTTTTTTTTTTTTTGAGGAATTGAATTCTTTCTATCCAACTAATTACCCACAGAACTAACTTGAGCCAGCCGTCACATTTCAATATACAAATGTCACAAAATCACCCCTGCTTACAGTAAGTTATATGTAAAAGTTCATACCAAATAAAATTTACACCCTCTGTTAAACAGCATTATCATGACTGTGTAAACTATTTTTAGTAATAATAATAATAATAACCTTGCAATTGGGCTGACGCCTGCAGACAACTTCTTAACCTCTCAATCGTTTTCCCTCAAGTGCTTCGTGAACTTCCACACATACCTACCTGTCACCAAATCTTCCTGCAACACAATCCACTACCTAACTGTTCTCATTAATACAGACTACCCTCCCTGCTTTGTCCTTCGCCAAGTTCTCTGAATCCAACCACTGTTTTTTACGTAGCTCTGTACACACCTTTAAATAAATTTGTATTTAGGCTAACTCACCCCATCCCCCTCCATTCACCACCTTATACGTTCTGACCAGTCTCTCCACCTTTCTTCTTACCTTTAGGGAACGCCAACCCATCTCCATCATTAATGAAGGCCTGTATTCTCCGTTCACTCTTAGTTGAGTTTTAGGATAAACAAAGCAAATTATAAACAAACATGTTCATTGGCTGCCGACCGCCGTGCACTGTGATCTTGCATAATAAATAGATCTTTGTTATCTGTCGTGTACATTTAATTTACCACTCCATCACTTAATGAAAGAGTTTTATTAACAAATATATAAAATATACAGACGTTACAAACACAATCTACGACGCTATATGTTTATTACTTTAATTATGGTTAGCGGACGACACGTCCGTACAGTTGATTCACGAGTTATTTAACGACTGACGCACTGCTAAACGTACGAGTTTCTTGGTACACTTGCCAGTATTTAGAGACGTACGATACTTTGAAGATACCAAAAGTTTAGTTCAGTAATAACTACCACAGTAAAAAATAAGTCAGAAATATCACAATCAGATATAATGTTTTATTTTTTCAAAGTATCTTTGGACGTTAACACGTCAATGTTGTGGTTACAGCGAATGTTTTCTTTTGTTCGTCCATTTTCCGTTCCAGTTCGTCCGATCCATGGCCGCGTGGTCCGATCCAAAGTTCCTTGTTCTGTTTTGTTCCGTCCTCGCGTCGGTTTATATTTACGTCACTTCTCGCTTGCAGATTAGGTTCTGTGATGCTGGACGTGAACAGTGAAAATGTCTTGCATGATTTTCGAAACGTGGATACATGTCTTCATTAATGAATAAACTGTGGTGATGTTTATAATGCAAGAATAAAAATCTCGCATAGCAATCGTTTATGAATTAAGAGGAGGCTAATAAATAAATAAAATAAAAAATGTATTTAAAAAAAAACATGTGTCGTGAATTATCGACAGATTGTTTGGTGATTTATAAAATGTAATTTTTCCAAAACGAAGTTCAAAATAATCCAGGAGGACTTTACAGTAAGTTTAATACTCATCTTGTTGACAACTTTTTTTCTGCATGTTGTACCAAATTTTCGTTACGTTAATACCGGAATATTTGAATACAATCGTTAGTCATGACTTGACAATTACTATTAAATTTTGAAATATACAGTAATTACACATGATGTCAATATTTTTATCAAGTTTTTGTGTAATTTTTGTTTCCCTATGTCGATAACACATACGAAATTTTCACGCAATTTAGTTTTAAAAAATACGTTGTTTCCTATGATGCCAACTGTACACACTTTTGTCGGTTGGAAATAGTACGTCGGCGCGACGCACAAATTGAGCCAATTAGAAGCTAGCGAAGTGCAATGATATTACTTTATTTGTTTACTTCAGGACTCAACTTAGGGTGAACAGAGAATAGTGTCTTTCATCCTTTCCATCCTGCCCCACTCTTCTCCACCTGCCTTTCACCCACTGCGCTGCCCACCTCTGCATCCCTTCTGGCTCCTGTATCTCCTGCTCTACATAGGGGTCCCAGACCGCTGTTGCATATTTTAATATTGGTCTAACCATGGTGTTACATATATGCCTTTTCCATTACTTCAGGGTTAACTTCTTTCAGTACTCTACTCTACCAAACATTGAGCACCTTGAGGGGCACGCGCACATTGCTGCAGTGGAGGTTCAATGCTGCTGGCTGATCAGCAACCACAATGAGCTCCAGTGCACTTTATGAATGAACCATTGACTTTTAAAAATTCAAGTAGGACTAAGCCTGCTGTACACTCATAACAGCAGTGGATCTTGGAACAAAATGTTAAGCTAAGCTGCTGTAATTGATTGTAGTATTGCTTTGCGATATGTAATGGTGAGGGGAGAGGATGCGGTGTGTTCAGTGATCACAAAAAAAGTGTAAATATGTATCATGTATTAAAAAATATCATTTACGTAGGCCTATAGTTTCTTAAAAGTATTTCCCTTACGAGGCAATAAGTTAACAGGTTACTTTGAAAGGGTATGCAAGACATAACCTAGGTAGAGTAAATGAATTGTACTGAAAGACTCAGACTTAGTTCCATTAATGTACATATTTTTATCCTATTGTTAGCTGGACTTATTTATGTATGCCTCCTAACACTTCACATGTGATTATCAGATTTTGCCATCACTGAACTCACTTCAAGTCAGTGGTACATTGTATGCAGGTGGCATGAACATCACCTGTACTGCTACACAGGAAACAGTGGATGTGGTAGTAACTGTACATAAACAATAGCAGACGGGTTGTAATGTAACCAATCTAATAATTATTTAGAGTAAAAGAAACAACACAGTGTTAATAAAATAAAGCAGGCTAATACGGGGTCAGTTGTGAGTAACCGTGACCTTTTTATTATTATACATTTAATATAACGTCAACATAGGTTATAGTTTCTAAGATTGTGGAAGCAAATGTAGAAAAAACTTGAATAGAACAATCCTAGAGAAAAATTTTTTGTCATCTTTGTAAGCAAAAATTTTTCTAGACTGACACATTCACCAAGCACAATCTCTCCCGCTGCTATTAGATGTACAAAATTGCAACGCCTAACATTTTCCCCATCATATGTCTCTCTTGGGAAAATGTTTTTGTTCATAAAGTTAGCTACATTTGTTGTCTAAGAGTGTTCTGTTCTGATAATTGCATAATTGTTTTGAGAAACTTGACATTTTTATTTAGTGCACCGATTTATGCACCACACCTTCTTAAGGGTGCTGTCTACCGCAATTTTCATCGCCATTTTAAAATTTTTTATTTGCACCAGATAGTTTTTTCTTATTTTAGACATAAAATATGGCTGAATTTGGCTCTAATGAAATATTTTTCTCTTCTAGTTTTCGCGTAATGGCTTGTTAGTAATATTTTGCATGTTTCCGTTTTAACGACTACACTAAAACCAACTGATATAACAAACTCAAAAAAATCACAGTAGATAAAGACATTGCAGGCTACAATGTTATGCTCATAAAATTGAAGAATAAAAACTATTTGAAATTTAAAAAAAAATGCTGAAACTGAAAATAAAAATTTAAAAATTTAATTTTTTTTTTTTAAAAATACAAATAATTTTGCAAGAATTGTACATATTCTGCCGCTGCTGTATTTTGTATATTTTACTATTGAAAATTGACAACAGCAGTTTCTACATCATACTGAAAATAAAAATAAAAATCTCTTGACAACATTACCCTGAATGTTCTCTGTGGTCCCATGACTCTACTTGCAGAACAAAAAATAAACTACAGTGTGATTATGTATTCCCTCCTCCTTTCCACACCTTTCGATGTTACTGTCAAACTATTTGGCACAATTTTAATATAAGTAAAATGCACCTATCTGGAGCTGTTTTAAACATATTCAAGGTTCTGAAGCAAAGGAGTGACATCCTTGCCTGGTCTGACATTGCACATGTAAGGTTTTGACTGTGCGTAATATGTGACTATTAGGGCATTTGAATAAGTATTTATTGCTAACAAAATTTTTGTTGGTGGAGCCCACCGCGTCTATGTAACAAGCACGTTGTAAGTACTAAATCTTGGAAAAGTAAATTGAAGAGATGATGACGCCAAACATTTTCTATTTCTTCTAGTATTAAAAGTCAACTCGGTGTGCTGGAACCGTGAACTGCTAGCTTGTGTTAGAACCTTTTTCGAACCCATGTGCCCAATATACTGAGACAAGAGCTTGTGTTCTGCCGACGAGCAGATAGTAGTCGAGGTGCTGGCGAGGGCGTGTACAGTTTGCCGCAGTACAGTATGAAAACAGTGATGAATTTTTAGCCTAGAATGTAACAAAGTCACACTTGACACTCAATTAATTTATTAAATGTTGCACAGTTTACAAGTATTTGCTAAAATAAACCAATTTTCTTTAAATTAATGTTGAAAATGCATGGTGTGAGGCGTATTCAACCTGCAACAAGTTTAGAAAACTTAATGAAAATCTGTTAAAAATATTTTTGTTGATGAAAACTGTAGTGTACGTAGGGTCAGAGCAGAAAGAAAAAAGTAGAAATTGATGATTAAATATGTAATTAAGAAATTTTCATACACCACACAATTAAAATGGAAAGGGGTGAGGAAAAACAAGTGAAACCAAATTTTGCAAAGTGGCTGCTGCAATTTTGACGTGACAATTATACCATAAACACTCACGCACCCACTTATCCTTGTTATTGGTAAATTTGGGGGAAGTATTTTCCAGTGAAATAATTCAGTCACCATCTTTGTACTACGCCGTGGCAAGTCTTAGATAATACGTGGGCTCCGCACAGTGGTGGCTCACAATGGATGCATTTTTCCTTCCCAGTTTTTCGAAACAGAAATGTTGTTTCTTATGTCAGTGTTGCATTGAGAGATGCCACCAGAATACACAGCTAATGTCACTATTGACACATTTTTCGTCATGAACCTGTAGCGCAAGACTAGGAAGTGAAAACAGGGTGACATATAGACAGTTTTTAATGGAATCTGTGGTTGTAAACTGTATGTGGTTCCCTTGGTGATAACCTTGCTCTAGGGGGGGGGGGGGGCGAAGTTTTACCCCATTCAAACAACAGTAAACAGTGCACTTCACCAGCGAGTAAACCGGTCATGTTGACTAAACTTGTACGTGTTTGTATAATGTGTCGTGATTTATATTTCCGTCAGCATTTTTTTTTGTTTTAAATTACTTAAACATAAATTGTGTAAAAGATATTGTTTGCACTATTGAAGAAACTGCTTTCAATCAGTGGAAAGACAATGCTCAATGTAAATTTGCGCTGCACTGAAGGTAAGTTGAACCCACGTGACTTACAAACATTAGATGAGTGTGTTTGGGATTTTGTGTATGTGAGGTTGGTAACAAAAGAAAAACAGTGAAGTTAAAATGGCGGGCGTGTAGGTTAGTTGTTACGACGGTTGTGTCTCCGTGAGACATATTTCTTACTGTTACCGTTTGGTACTTATCTTTAACATTGTGAGCTACTGCCTGGGTTGCTGGTCCTCCGGACTAGTGAATTGGTGAGAACAGAGTGAAATGCTAATCTTAATTATATAATAAGTACTAAATACTTTTAGTCAATGTTGGTGAATGTTTTCATTGGCATGTGAAATAACACTAAAGTGTGACACAAACATTTGTGTTTAAAACAGGTATTTAGATTTTGTTTTTACAGCTTTATTATGATTAGGCCTAGGATGTGTTTAGGTGACGTTAACGAATAAATATTCACTTTCAGTCCAACGTTGATGTGTACATACCAATGACGGCTTTGTAGGGTTAGAAATTCTGGACGAATTTTCAAAAGTCTCATTTAATTTAATTTCGGCTTTAGTAAAAGTAATTTCTCATGTTTTATATAAAATTTACGTACTGAAAGTTTGGTATTCAGACACTTTTTCATCTTACTGTCTTATTCGGTCTCATCCTTGGTGGCATACAGATACCAATGGGCGCCCAGTCAGAAACCTACACTGGGGTACGATACTCTGCCTTCGGGTACTTTCCTGTACAACATTTACTAAATGGAAATAATTTTTTATACCGTAATACAGTATTGTGGATTGTAATGCAAGTTATGACTCTCCTGGCAGTATTAGAATATTACTGATTTTGAGTGGACAAGTCTCCAGGCTTGATAAAGATATATTTGTTAAATTCTTTGCTTATCAATCAAATTTTATCATAAAAATATTCAAAATTATACCAGCCATATATTTATGACCAGATATGAAAACTGCACCCAGAAATCTAAATTTTCCTAAGGATGGCCCTTGGATACCACGCTTTAGGAGGGGAGGAGTGTCAGTTTACCTTTATCAAATGCCCAGCAGCTTTACTGATTTTCGTACTCATGAACCACCATTGGCTCTGTAATAGAAGAATGGCGGGAAATAGGCTACTAGGCCAGCAAAGTAATATATGAGACAGAGGTACAAGTACTTACAGATAATAATAGTAAACAGGTACACGCACACGAAGGACTGAGAAACATTTTTTCGCAGAAGTATGTTTGCGACGTTTCGCCAGTATCAAACTGGCTTCATAGGGCAGCAAGACATGGCACACTGTAATAGGTTAATTGAAAATGCTAGCCTGCCGTGTCTCACACGTGCCACTTTTAACCGCAGTTGTTAACATACTTCCAATGCTCATGCGGGCTGATGGGTCTACTGATAGACAGAATTTTTTGTCGTGTTCTTTGCTCCTGTAGCTCAGCAACAATTATTGTAAACTTTTAGGACATCTAAAATGAACACGCCAAAACCTGCATACTTTCAAAAAGAAAGGCTCTAGAATGTTTTTTTTTTTTGTTACAAATGGAGGTCCTGCATTTCTATGCAGGTATTGGTATGATGCCTGGGGATTACCGAAATTTGGTCTCGACCACAGTCGTAGAACAGGTCTGGACATTCGCCTATCTACCAACGTATTTTGCTTGACCCCCTTGTTGTTTGGCTGTAGTTCGTCAAGTTACCGAAAATGTTGTACTTTCTGGCGCTATAATCCGGGCGGTCGGACTCAAACTCCACCACCCTTTTTTTCCATTGTTAACCTCATAAAGTAAATAAAGATTTCTGGAGCCATGATTTAAAATTGTGAGCGAAGAAAGATTTCATAAATTGATAAAAAATACGTTTTGATTAATTGTTTATCTTAGTGGGTGGAGTTTGAGCTCAACCACCCGGATTACAGCGCCAAAAATGTTTAGCATTATCTGTGACTTGGTGAACTGCAGCCAAACAACAAGGGGGTCAAGTTTCCAGGCGAGTGTCTAGACCTGTTCTGCTACGGCCGTGGTCTCGACCATATCAGGGCCTCTTCAGACCAAGATAAGTCGGTTCTCATTACAAATCAGTGCTCCATCTTGTTTAACGAGAGTTTAGAATGTTCACCAGAGGTAAGGTTTTGTTACATCTGTGTGATGAAGACATTCCACCAGTCTTTCTACCTACCAGAACAATAGCTTTTGCATTTCAGAGTAAAGTTGACGAATAGCTAGACTTTTGAGGTTAGGTATACTTATTGCATCCTGCATTATTCAGTGAGTTGATCACTCCCGTATTGTTCCTGATGCAAAACACTATGATGGTGCATTTGTGATATTTTAAGATCATAGTTATATTTAGTCCGCAGTTACACTGGCCTCGGAACTATTTTAAATTAAACGTGCTCAGTCTTACGTATGGTCACAAGGTGTCTGAAGTAGTTCATATTGTTGCTGCTTCTCAAACTGAACAGGTTGTAATCACCACCTGAACAATATGTATGCCTTGCTGTAATTGGCTCGTTAAACAGCAACAAGCATTGCGCACAAGATGGCTGACAACCCCGTGTTATGTTGCAGCAGCGGAAATAAAATTAACAGGAAAGTTATTAAAATGTTTTGTTGGCTACGTATAAGTAAAAATAGTTTCATATTAAAATATGAGTCCTTCAATATATTTGCAACAGAAAAAGAATGTATGCCATTTCCAGTATTCCTGTGCAGTATGCATGAAGCAGGCACGTGGTCGTCCGCGGTAAAAGTAACTTTTCGAAAATCCTTGCCACGTTCCATAAAGTGTAATATTGGTTTAAATGTTTTGTGTCACAAAGATTTTTTGTCACCACATAACACATTGCACCTACATATGAGTGTGTTACAAGCTTTGGAATGGGATAAGTAGAGCTTTCAAAAGGTTAAGTTTATTGTGACCGATGCAACTTTTAATATGTAAACAGTGGTGACTGGTTACAAGAGAAAGGTTTCCTAGTCTGAAATTACTTCAAACAAATTTGGTACATTTATAAATGCTCATAGAGTAAGGTTACAATTCTTAAATACCTAGAGTATTTTTCACTTGCATGTTGCAAATTTATGCAGTGCAGCAACCAACATAAATTTAATCATGTTCATTTTACAGACAAACGTAAACTTTACATATCTCCAGCTACTTTCCTCCATTTACAGTTTGTTAAACCAAACATAACCTCAGGACAATATACTGTCATATCAAAAAACAATCGAGTACCGCGTACCATGTGAACGTGTTCACTTCTGCAGCTATACACCAAATGTGTTTAAAAATGGCTGACTAAACCTCTTTCGGTTATCTACTTCAGGCCGTCATGTAACCGAGGCCTTAAGCTCGTAGAGAACACTATTCATTGCCTTTAGTTGATGTAGTGTTTTCCAAGCTATAAGGGGCTGTCGAAATTTTCTGAAATTGTCTGTCCTAGGTTTTCCAGAAGTTGTAGGTTGATGCTAAGTTACAAAAACTTTGTACCATTAATGCACAGTGAGTTGTTTCGGTACAGTAGAATTTGTTTTGGAATAGGTTCTTTCCCTACTGTTATTCATTGTATGATGCAGGCGTGGGAAGCTAAAATAAAGTTGGGAACTGTTAGCTTCGGCACCCACTGGTATGGGGACAGCACCAGATCCAACTTTCCAGATAATATTCAAATAATTTGAATATTGTCTGTCGCCATTTTTCGTTGAGCAGTTTAAAGGTTATAGGCTGTTACGATTTTTAGCTCTTATAACGTAAGAGGTTTTTTAAGGCCCATTCTACAATGGCACGGACAGTAACATGTAAAACGGAGGCAGACTGAGTAAAACCTTTTTAATTGAATCTTCAAAACAACGTATGCGAAAACGGATAAACGCATGGAAGAATGTAAGAAGTTCGTCAGCTCCCAATTCTTCCGTGTCCGTAACTACGTGCAGCCAATAGAAGAAAAGCAAAGTTTTACGTAGTCCGCTTCTGTGTTACGTGTCTCCGTTCGTGCCATTGTAGAACGGACCTAAGTGTTTCGACGAAGGTATTTTTAAAAAATTGGATTGTGTTATTTAAATCATAAATTTAGGGTTTGTGTCTCGGTAATTCCTTTTAGCTAGATAAATGAATCGTGATCACATACTGTAGTTTTCTGTGTACCAGCTTATATGTTAGAGTGTAAAACAACGTATTGGTTCTTTTCTTATTTCAGACGGACGTTTGACCAATGCACGACTAACAGAATTAAGGTTTTTATAAATGTAGTGGTTTCACTTCATTATCGTGTTAAGATTGGTATACAAAACAATAGTTTCCAGCACAACAAAAAAATATCGCAATATAAAAATAGACCTAGGTTATCAATTTATTTTACTTATGCTATTAAAAATATATGTTCTGTGTTATCCCTACAATAATATTGTATGTCAAAAAGGAGCGTTCATATACAGCTATACAAGCATATGGACAATTATTAAACTAAATATTGCATAGTAAATTAATATATTTCAAGGATGCACGTAACTACATTATCAGACATTTTCAGGTTAAAATATTTGTCCGATAAACAAAGCATTGTAATTAACCAGACCTAGTCAAGCTATTAATTGACCCTGGAGTGGTGGGGGCAACTACTATTGCTTTAACGTTGTCGTATGCGTGCAGCACGTCCCTATCCAACATGTTCCCCTCTACTAATAGCTTGACTAGGTCTGGTTAATTACAATGCATGTTTCTGCCAAACCTAGTTGAGTTCATGGTTTGTAAACTATTGAAGTCCATTAATGGTGTCGGTCATTGAAGTGATTCTGCCTCGAATGTTATCCATTTGTACAACCCTGATTTGCTAGTTAGGTTGGCGTGTGATGTCTTCACATGGTGAGATGCCAATTGCTTATGCATTACTCACCCTTGTCTTCTACTGTACAGAGAAAATGGGGACCCAAATTTGAAATAAGGTCAACTCCAAAATTTAAGAAATACCAGTAAAAGGTAAATATATTTTTCTTGTCCATTTACATCTACCTTAAATGGGTTACTAATCAAAATACAACAATTTTACTGTGATTGTAACATATTTCAGATAGAAATAAATGCACACAATAAGGATAGGTGTTTTTTTTTTTTTTTTTTTTTTTTTTTTTTTTTTTTTTTTTTTTTTTTTTTTTTTTTTTTTTTTTTTTGCTAATTCTTAAATTCTGGAGTTAGCATGATCTGGGATTCAAATCCCTCAAATGTTTTCTCAGCTTGATAGAGAGAGAAGCAGTAGCTAGAGGCACAATTATTTTGCGTATTGATTCTACGTCAGGTTGAACATCAATAACGTTTACTTCACTCCTTATGAGATTAGACGAGAGCAGTTTTAACACTCTTTTGACGACTGCAAGTCAGTTATAAATAAGGAAACAAGTCATGGGGATATCACGTGCTACACGTTTGTACTGATAGAAGCCAATGGATATTCGGCTTCAGCCAGTACACGTATAGAACTGAGAAGTCTAGGCTGTTGCTAGATGAATACGCGAAATACTCGTGCCTCTAGCCATAGCATTTGCATTTGGAGTGAAGAAGTTCTTCCAGTTGCTGTACGTCTGCAATATCACACTTATCACAGACATTTTCGGCACTGATTGTTTTATTCTGCAGCTTTCTGCCAGCGGACTGCAGCATTGGGTAGTTCTTCTTCAGGGTGTTGACTACACAGGCAGTATACAATCACTCGCCACCCGAGAAAAGCTGGCCTGGCCAGCAAAATGTTGCGACCACACAAAAATGTGTTTTCCATCTATTTGTGTGTTCTCAAACCTGCACGTACTGTTTTTGTAAGTACTTGTGCATCTCTGGCTACATTTTTAGTAATGACTACACAATTCAGTGTGCAAGGGGTGATACCAACTCAAATGCTGGTGGACTCTCCACGTTGCTTTTCCCAAATTTTGGACCTACCACAGTACAGTTCTCTTATATTGATGTTGGTGCATCCAGAGTTTTTGCCAGTGATTCAATGTTTGAGAGATAGTTGGGATACACAACCATAGGATGGTCTCAACCCATTTCATGAGAAGAAAATTGAACTTGCACTAAGGAGGTGTGTTTTGTTGGGCCATCAGGTCGTGTTCCACCTTCTTTGCAAGGCTAAGTCTTACAGGAACATGCTATTGATGCTAAGGATTTGGAAGAAGTAAAGTCAACATGCACCCCATTTTTCAAAACTATTTTTTGCCAGACAGGTCCTACCTGCTGCCGTTGGTATGGCCCAACCAGCAGTGGCAGAGAGTACAGGCAGGCGCCGAGTCAAGGTGAATCTTATGTAAATTCACAGTTATGCAACTTTTTGACCCAGGTGCGTCAACGTGATAAAGCGCTGGAAGAGGTGGCAGCTGAAAACAAAACAGCTGGAGCGGTACATGTGATACTGCGTGTCTCTCTTCTCCACATTTTGTTGCTCACAGCAACTGCAGACAGCAGTATAGCTTCTTATCGTGCATAGGGTTTACGAACACAGAGTTACTGCTCAGATACTGTTTGTTCACTGGTAAAATGTTATATAAACGTAAGAATGAATGATCAAACCACATAGTAAAATGCACGAAGAATTGCTTGGGAAAGCCGGGGGAAAAGAGACTGACAGTTGTGATAAGACATTGTTTTTTTTCAAAACGAGGAAAAACGCTGTTTCGACTAAAAAGTCTGATTAACATAATTAGCCAGTATCATAGCTTAAAAGACTTGGAAAAATTGCCCAATATGGTGAAAATAATTTTTATTAAATTGCCAAATAGATTTTTGATAGCTGCTCTCATTTAGGCTTAAAAAATAATTCAAGGAGAGCATGCATGGCCTTTAAAATATCGCTGAGTGGTTTGAAATCCAAGAGGCATGCGAATCTTCACATCAAGATCACAGGCGAGTCTGCAAGTGCAGATACAGGTGCGACAAGTTTATTTCTTGAACTCCTAGTAGAAATAATTGAGGATGGTAAATACAGTATTTGCTTAAGCAAATATTTAGCGTCTCTGTCATTTATTTCAAAGGATGAAAATTCTATGCTTGGGTTTACGGTCACAAAAGATTGTATCAATGTTATGTTTGGGTCTAAAGCCCAGTTTACACAGAAAAATAACAGTAACAATGTTAGTTACAAAAATGTTATCAACAAATCCAACGCTATGGTACACTATTTTATAGCAATGTTGATAGCAAATGTGTCGTTAACATTGCTGAAAACACCAATGTTGATAACAAGTTTTAAGAATGATTAACAAGTGTTAACAGCAATGTTGATAACAACAGTGCCTATAACATTGCTAGTAGCATATTTGTTATCAACATCCTTTGATCTAGACTGCCCTAGAATGGACTTGGAAAAAAATGTTGTCGACAGCATTTGTGACAATGTTATTACGGTAACATGTTTCTAATAATCATAACTTTTGATGCTAGCAAATGTTGAAAACAAAATGTTGGTAATGAATGTTAAAAATTTTTTATATATATTAACAAAGCTAATAACAGAATGTTGACATCAGTATTAATAACACTTGTTAGCAATGTTGTTATTGTGTGCATTCGGAAACTTGAAACTGAAACACTTGCAGTTTATCATTCCCAGAACCCACATAACGTTCACGAAAATTGACCCAAGTAAATTGTAAATCTTAACACCATGGTCTTGGTTACGTGTGCATTGTCTGGAGATTGGTTCAGCAACAATTTTGTTCCCGAGGTAAAGGAATAGTCAGCTAAGAACAAAGTTTTATTTTAAGTGCTGCCTCTCTAGGATAATGCACCTCGCTACGCAGAAAAATTACAAGACTCATCTTAAAGCATGCAGATTAATTTGTGAACTTACATTACACAAGCATTTATATTTTTTAGTCGCAGAACGACACACATTATATCTCGTATATGGCACAGTAATTTACTTGGTGCTTGCACAGTAGATGTGTTTAATAGGGAGCACCGATAATGCCCTACACAAAAGTTACACATTAGCAGAGACATGCTCACTATGACTGTACTGTGCGAGAGGAAGAGTGTGTGTCCCAGTAGATAAGCCACGTGCAGCATTGTCAAGTCTTCTTGCCGTGCCGGCTCAGCCTGCGTGCAGATTGTCACCGTCAAGTGCACCCTGCTGTTCGCAGTGTTAATAACGTCGAAATATTGTGCGTATCTAAAGGATGTTGGCAGTATAATTTTTTTTATTGTATATGTGTCTTATTTATTGCCTTGTGCACTCGATATCTTGCCACAATCTCTCCATCCTTGACGATTGATACACATCACTACCTACCTGATTTGCGAACACAACAGTTTGCTTTCTGTGTATGACTAGCCATTCCAGAGATGGTAGCAATCCAAGTCTTGATAAGCAGGAAGTGGCATCACACAGTAATAACCTTTTGATAGCAAGTGTTTTAGTTTGGTTTGCCATGGCAGTATGCCTACCAGATGTAAGTGTTTGCTAGCTAGTCACACACTCAACCCCCCCCCCCCAAAAAAAAAAAAAAAACTTGGCCCAACACATCACTCACCATCATTCAACAGTTACACTTGAGGCCTGTCAGCTGCCTTTTCCAAATGTGCGTATGCATTCTTTGCACGATTCACACATACTGTCTGTAAAAATAATATGGTATATTGTCAGTTACCATCCCAATTCAGAGGAACTACAGTATTTTCAGGAACAAATAAGTGATATATTGGTTAATACTATAAGTATCCTTACATTACATACTGCAAAGATAACCGAGTATGAATATACATGACTTAACATACAGTTTTCTTTTCTAAACTACACAAAAGAATTGTGGCTACCATACAAAAAAAATTTAGAGAACAGATTGTTGTAGAGTCCTAATTTTACTAACTGTAATGGTTCCTAGGTATGACTGCGAAACTGCAGACTATAAAATCAGGATAGGTTAAATTTAACCCCATAGCCCAAAAATATTGTTTTAAAAATAATATATTTATTTTGTTGGCTAAACAGCATTTTGCATATGACATGATACCCCAGAAAAGTACATACAACACCCTTTTCAAATAATGAAAATAAATTTAAATAATGAACACTGCACAACTTTCAGCAACTGCAAAGTGTAAGTCATAGAAAAAAATCATCTGCAAATTTATTCCAAAACTCAGACATCCACAGTAATGACTAAATAGGTACAGCAAACATATCAGCAGTCTTTGATGAAAAAGGAACGGGGAAAAACAATTCTTGATTTAGTGCCTCAGTTTACCTATGTAGAATATCACAATTTCCAGTAATTGCAAGTACAGTATCTATTTTGAGCTAACCTAACCTATCGCTACCTAAACTAACCTAACAAGACCTAATCTAACCTAACCACACCTAACCTAAACCTTACCCTACCTACTTGAACTTAACCTAACTATTCCTACCCTAACCTAACCCGCCCTGACCTCACCGGAAATACTACTTTGGCCTCCTTACGTTTCCTAGGGAAACTACCCAATCTGTAACACTCCTTGAATATCTCTGTAACTTCTTCCTAATTACATCTCAGGTTTCCTTCATGACTTCAGCGGTGATTCCATCTTTTCCCGGCGGCTTAGGGAAATAAGTTTTAATTTTACACGTGTGCGCACACATACATGCATGTATGCACAAATGCATGGCTGGTGTCTTTTAGACAAAATAACACCTCAAAGATAATGAAAGTCAGCAAATATACTAGTGATCATTGTTCATTACAAGAACTGCCACAGTACTAAGTGAAAAATAGCTGCTAGCATTTTTACAGTTATTTGACTTAATACTACTTACTACAGGAAAGAAGGAAAGGATAAACTCAGTCACAACCACCATTGTTTTTTAATCCTAGCCTTTCCAGTCAAGACAAAACAAAGATGCATTGGACTCCTTAGACACTCGGGTCAAACCAACAGCTGTTAATGAACTCCCTCACGTTCACAGAGTTACACTAATGCTGACCAGTCAACTAGTCATCAGATCACCCATTGCCCGACAAGATTTGTTTAGAACAATGGTTGTATATTACAGGTGGAACCCAATTTTATATATGAGGTTTCACAGTTACTGAAAATGACCTTGCAAAATTTTAAACACTGGTAAAATTAAAAGTTATCTATCTAGACACCCACCCCCACCCCCAATAATAATAATAAAAAACTTATACATAGTATTTAAATGCCTCTCATGCAAAACTATGAAATTAGAATCAGTACGACTTACCTTGATGCACCCCACAGCTGCAGTAAGAATCCTTTTACGCTCGTCCTAGGTTTTTGTATTTTTTAGGTTAGGCCTACCAGCCTACAGAGCTAAGGGAAATAATTTTATAATACCATGCCTGTATTGCCACTGTTATGTAGACAAATATAGCATATAATAATAATAATAATAATAATTCAATATTTACCATCAGGAGTTCTGTCCTTTGTAAGTCTTAAGAGTATACAACATAACTATTGCCCTCGCACACATTATAAATATGAAATGGTCTAAATAAGCGAACAGAGCCATGTAAAATGTAAATGTTAAAAGGAGATATTCTCAACCAATTTTGTGATATTAAAATTGAGTTAACCTAGTTTATTTACAAACATGGCCGTTTGTGCCAATTCCACGCAAGGACTCTATAAACTGCAATAAAAAACGATCATAGGAAATATGCACGTAAATATAAATATTCTTGTGTGTAAATTATAATGTTTAACGGCAACACACGAAGACATCTATAACCCACAGGGAAATTAGTCTCTGTAAATATAACAATCATACGGAAGAAATTTGTGTCATTTTTAAAATAAAACCAATGTCGGAAGAGCAAGTACTAGTCATACATATAGATCCAGGTGAAGTTCTTTCGCTCGAGGAGTGCGAAATCAGGCTGCTCCAGAGCGTCTCCATGCCTACCTACCAGTGGACAATCTGCCAACCAGAATAATTCCAGCCCCTCACAAGGTGCCTGGCTGCTCCTTGCCTTCAGCACAAAATATCGGCCACTGTATTCTAAAATCCAGTGGTGCATGACGGAAACATAAGCCACATCTTACGCAAGGCCCAGCGCCTAGTGTGGCCTCTCATTAACCAGCTGAAGACATCACCCGACCCAAGCCAGCTCCACATCCTCGTATATAGCAACTCAAGCCCCGAGGTTTGGCTGGAGCCCAAATGCAAGCCTATCTCGAAACGGAAGCAGAAGCTGTTGAAACATTTGTTCTAGGTAAGTGGCATAAATGACCTCCTACCCCCTTATTGCATTAATAAGTGCTCCCTGACCATCTTCACTCCGGGGCCCCATTTCCCCGACTGCCCAGGCAAGAACCTTCTACCACCACCATTAGAAACCCACCTTGTGTCAGACTAGCCAGGGACAGATACTCTCGATAGGGAACCATACCAATTAGGGTTGAGATGAAACCACCTTTGCAAAAAAAAAAAAAAAACACTGGTTGGGGAAGGAGGGGGAACCTTAGTGACGATGCTGTTATGATTTTCTCCGTTTTATATAACTAGTTACAGCAAAAATATTGTTGAAAAAAAAAACTCTTCACCACAGCTATTTGATCAATAAAATCTACTAGATTGTTTTTTTTTTTTGCAAAACAGCTATCAGTAAGCAGCAGTTGTTCACAGTTTCATAAGCAGTCTTAGTGCCACTAGCCCATACTGACGTTCGACAAGAAGACATAATTCTTTGGTGCCCCTGGCAAAAATTGTCTCAAAAGTAGTGGTTGCATATAATCACTCTCACAGCCAGTCAGTACATTGCTCACAGAAAATGCCAAAACATATACATTTGATTCCCAAAGAATGAAAGCTTCTGGAATGGAATCCAGATAGAGCCATTGTTGCCCATTCCTGTGACAAATGGTGATTATGTGCAGACATCAGTAAGAGTTTTTCATATTGGGGTGTAATTTGCCCTAGTGTTGACAGGAATTGTTGGAATGTAAACTATGAAAGAGAGAGAAGGGTTGGGGTGGGGGCAGGAGGACAGACTTACCAGGTACAGGTGGTGGGTGGTGCACCCCTCAATTCAAACCTTTACTGCCATACTCTTAAAAAGATTTCTGCACTGGTTTATTGTTATACGTACTGCAACTAAATGTGATTTAACTACTATATTTTTCAATCATGGACAAGAAATTTGTTCTTTAAGGTACATTGCAGGCTGGAGAAACCATTCAAGAGTTATTGGATTAGTATTATTTGAATTTTATATACAATTACAAATGCAGCTACTGGTATTTTAAAGTATATGTACCGCTGAAGCTAGTCTCTGAAACATTTAATTTATATTTGCACACATACTATCAAAACTTGAACATCAGCAAAGCTATTTAACACAGTTCATTATTATTTGATAAGTAAGTAGTAAAAAAATATCAGCATTTCAAAACAAACATTTCAATTGCAGATTAAATATTGGGTAGGAAAACAATTAACATAATCAGTTGAGAGAAGATTGCACGAAAGATAGTTCATAAAAAAAATTATACCTAATGCTATTGAATTCAAAGAGAATAAGGCCACAGGCTAACAGACTACATTTAAACTGTATACAGTACTCTTCTGATAAGACTAACGTAACAGCAGAAAAGCTATGAAACTGGTACAGAATTATTTGGCACTGTTAAACAAAATACCTATACAAAACTTTTGCCACAAGAAAGTAATTAACATTAACAATTGTAACCTTGGTAAAACTGTATTACGTACATACAGGATAATTATAAATTCCATGAATAGATACATAAATGGCTAAGTAAAATGTAACAAATGATACACGAGGAAAGACAATCTTTAACATTTCCCTTTTAATATTGTTAAAATATGTGTCCAACTTTTTTCTCATACCATGAATAAATCTCAAGATATTAAATCCGATGACCATGGTGGCCGCTGAAGTAGCATCTAGTCCAGGCCATCTCCATTAAATTTACCTACAGGCTACTTGCATTAATTTTAATACATATTACCTAACATTAGGGCTTGAAGTGTTTTAAAAAAATAAAATAAAAAAACTGTAAATTATAAGCCTAATATTGAATTATTTAACTAAACTTCATTTTAATTTAACATACAAAAATCATTGTCACACATACATATGACACTGACTGAACTAAAATTTTAGAAATTCTGCTGTGGGCTGCCATCTAGAAGGCTTGTTCTACTCTATCCAGCTTGTGGCAATGGCCCAGTCAGATAATCTCGTGAAAAATTGTGGAATCGTGTAGGGGCATCATCTTGCTGGAAAACAAAATCCTTGCTAATAGCTTTGAGTTGCAGTGTGAGCCACAACAACAGCATATCAAGTAAGTGATATTGGCAGTTCTTTCAGCAAAGAAAGGACCATCACTGCACAGAACACATATTAACCTTTGGTGAATCCGGACATACTCAAGTGTTACATATGGATTCTCTGCCCACATGCGCATTGTGTGTTGTTTGATCTGTCCTAAAAGATAAGATAAAAAAAAAGTTTCAAGTCGATGAAGATCAATTTGCTATCAGAGTCATTTCCAAGACGACTCTGCATATCAAAGCAGAGCTGCAGTAGGAGCGATGTCGTAGTGGCTTATGGTTTGCGTTAGCTGCAATTTGAACGGCTTCACTCTTAATCACTTACTAAGGATTTTTCACACTGTTGGCCGAAGGATGTTCAATTCAGCCCTAGCACGAAAAGTAGACTTTGTGAGACTTTGTAACATCATGCACCTCACATGGTCCACTGCCTGCTCTGACATGCCTGGTCAGCCCAAACGTTTCGCATCACACAAACAATCATCCTCCTTTAACTTCTTGTACCACTTAAATAAGTTAGGAAAGCTACTTGCACATTCACTGCTGAATGGCAACGGGCATGTTCTACCACACAAAATGTTTTCTATATCTGGCATAGATGATTTTCAAAACTAACTTGCCAGTGCCATATTAAAAAAAATATATAAGTGCTAGCTTTTCACACATCTTATCGTTTATAACATTATTCTTAGTCATTTTATATCAACGCAGATTTTTAAAATGTTTCATGTACTTTACAATTATTCAGTATAATGTTTCTCTACCTCACTCTCCATACAAACCAATATAAATTTTTTAAAATTATATAATAGTAATGCTGTGGTAGTAATAATAATCCAATAAATTTTTTAGTCACTGTATTACGAAAAAAAATTTACAAAACGATATACCATTCTTAATCAGCAAACTCAAGTTAATAGTCAAAGACTCATACATATTTGCACAAACTTAAAACGCCCTACTAATGAAGCACAACATTCCAATTGAAAAATCTTGTTACAAGTATTTTACCCCTCTTTTTTTTTCACGCACGTACAGTAAACCGAAAAATAATATTACAACATCTGTTCAGAAATTTATTACATTACATATTTGCAAGATTTATGCAATTCTTGCATGTACTATACATTTTCTAACAAAAATATTTTGCAACAACATAAAAATGGAAGCTAATTAATTAAACTGGATGCATTATTCTCAATAATTAAACAATATAGGTATGTATACCAGAAGCATATAATACAACAGAATCATTTTAAAGAATGAAACATTTTTGAACAGTTTTTAATCATTATCACATATCACTTGGGCAAAAGTATTTTTCCCATCAATTTTGTTAAGTAAAGAAAAAACAAATGTTCACCCAAACTGATAACCATCAAAGTTTCTTGGCGAAATATACTTATTATGCAACTCAGATGCTAATGCAAATCTAGCTTTCAATAACTGAAGATATTTAATTCAACTGAAGATATTTAATTCCACTGCTAATGGAAGATAAAATAACTTTCTCAGGAGATTTATATAAAAAAATTAGAAATAAAAATTTAACTGTTATGTTTTCCTAAACTTGAATAAGGACCAATAGTGTAGTTTTAATTACATACAGAAAATCAGGAGAAAAAGGACATTCACATACACATATTTCTCATTTGCATGTACCCACGTATTTTGCACAACATGCAGTATACTATATATATATACACGTACACAATATTAATCCAGTCTATCTACCTACGAATCTTATTCATTAAAAAAACTGTATACTGCTGAGGGTACAAAACCCAAACACAAGTTCATGTAAAATAAACTGCATAAATCACGCAAAATTGTTCTCAATAGCAGATTGTATTACCCACCCCTTATTTAACACACCACAGCACTGGCAGTTTTGATGACAAGTTCCTACAAGTCTTTACCTAACATATATTTACATCACCTTAAAGTTTTAATACAAAACGTACTTTCATTTCATTTAGACATACGGGATAATACTAAACATTAGCAATTACAAGTCCCTTTTATACACATCATGATTTCAAGTAACAAGAATATCACGGTACTATCGCAATGGAAACGAAGTTAAGACTTGCAACACTTCACACTTACAAAAAGAAACATTTCACTTCACAAAATGTAACCCTATAAATGTGTGTGTACATCTGAATAATTCTTTGCTTCGATATGGATTACAAGTGGTCAACTGAAATCTATACACATGCACGTCAAAATGCACACACAAACTTAAGATTCACACATTTGTCTTACAATAAAAACTGGTTGCATCTTCCAGAGCTACGTTGCTCTTATAATTTTCTCGAAGAGCAGCCAAAATATATATTTTTTTTCCAGGTAAACCACAAATAACGAACCAGACTGACAATGGTAGCGATGCAACAACTTCAGCCCAAGTATTGTCTCCTGAAGGGGAAATGTCGTTCATCTCATTAACGTCCCCCTGTAACAATAATGAAGTTACTCGTACATATACTTTGTATTCACTTAATAGTAGTAGTAATCATTTAAAATATTTTCTGATACATAATTTACAGCAGCTGAAACATTCAAAATGTGTCAGATTCAAACTTTCAGTAGAGTGTATAAAATTTATTTTTATCCGATGGTTATACACTGCTTCTCTTAAGGTAATTATAGCTACAGTAGAACTTTCTCATTTATAAAATTTTCTCGGCTATCCCCATCCCCATACCTTATATAACATAGAAATGTTCTTGCGCATAATATTGTAACAGGGTATTATGTATAAAAGATTAATTTACTTTAGGACACTCAATACAGTATTTTTATTTCAGTTAAGCAGCAACATTTAAATTTAAATGTATACTTTTTAAAAATTGCAGAGTGGAGTGCAACATTATGCAAATTTATTTTGTCTGTATTGTTTGTAAATATCTACATGAATGTTGAAACACATGGAGCAAGCATATCAAAATTTATTAGGATTCCAACCACAAAGACTACGGTCCACATAAAAGGTCTGCAATCAACATTAAAATCATATGCTGAATATACTTACCCCATAAAAATCTGCCTAAATCAATCTTAAAATTGTACTATTGTTTAAGAAATAAGAAAAATATTTAAACATTTAGATAAGACTGAAAGGTGTTAATACGTAGCACAGTAAAACTACTACTTGAACAGCATAGAACAAGGTTATGTGTGTAGACAAAAATTTATTTGAGACACTAGTTACAGGATAGGTCTTTTTATTTATATAAAAAAAAAAAAGTTTTTGATTACCTTGTTTGGAATTTTTAATTTTTTGAGCAAAGAAATGTTTAGATAATTAGCAAGGTAAGAAATTAATTTTTATATATAGTACCGTAAACTGGGTATACTTTGCACCACAAAAAATATATTTTCTATGCTGATAGTTGAAAAACAAGTGATTGTATTTGATGGTATTAAATTATTATTTTTTAAATACCCAGTCATGATGTGTCTATTTTACCAAACGACCTAGAAACAAATATTTATTGTGGTGCAAAGTTACCCATGCAGTTATACGTACACCTTATAAGGAATACTACTTTGCAAATACCTTCCTCCCTTCATTTTGCTGGAAGATTTAAACGAGACTGTTGTAATTTTCCTTGCAGCTGTAAACTTAATATCATATGTGCAAAGAAAATGGTAGCAATAAGTCAAATACTCATTACAATTGAACAATAATCAAAAGCAAATTTTAGAGCAAAAAGTAATTTAGGAAAACGTTTAGCTCATATAAATAATTTTTACTGCATTACTGCTGTACTATGACTTGAGATTTTAATGACATACATAGAAATCAACATGGAGTATTTAGAGAAATTACCTCAGTTATTCTCATTAAATACATAAATAAGTATATCAGTTTTCTGGTTTGCTGCAAGCATGTGGAAAATTGGCATTTAAGAAATGTAATTTCTGATCACAATTTTTAGAACATATTACCATTGTTTAAAATTTGATTTTCAACCTCCACACCTTCATATTTTACTAATACTATACCTGAAAGAATAATTCAGGCACGTATATCTTGCTTCACTAAGCTTCTTTTTTACATTTATTTCGTAAGCATTTGTTGTAACATTACAAAACTGTGGTACCGGCTGTTAGACATCAGAGAAATAAGTACCGCATTTATTCACATAATGTCCGCACTAATTCAACCATTATACGAGGGGGTTTCAGAAAAAAAAATTTAGAGTTAACATTTATCCGTATTAACTCTTCTATAGCATCCTTTTTAATATGGTCAAAGATTTCTGGTGTGTGCGAAAAACATGTAAAAAGAGCAAGGTAATCAATCTATTCATGCACAGTTTTATTAATTGCTGTAAATAAATCGTATATGTAACAGATTTATCTATATTTACTTGTCTATTGCATGCCCTTTCTTCAAAAATGAAGGAAAAGATTTCTTGAGTTGTGCATGAAACATAAGAAAAGGCAAGAGAATCTCGTAAATCCATTCACATATATCATATTTTAAGCCATTCATGTGCGGAATATTTTGAAATCCGTTTGCTTTCATGTGCGGAATATTTTGAAATCCATTTGCTTTCATGTGCAGAATATTTTGAAATCCGTTTGCTTTCATGTGCGGAATAGGTTGAAAAAGACAGGTGCAGCCATTACGCAAGGGTGGACATAATGAGAGTAAATACAGTAATTTCTATATGTTACTTCCGGGGGAAGTAACAACAAACATTTACACTTGTCATATAGGCTGCATAGATTGGATAGGAAAAAATAACAAGAAACTTGCCTAGAAAACCTACATTTTTTTTGACAAGTATAAAATAGCTACATCATCTGTGTTTCTCAGTTTCTGCTGCTATGTCTCCACGAGATCCAAATTCAGTTACATGTAGCGTGATTCTGCTATGGTTGGCAACACTGGCCAACCATGTGCTATGAACTCTTGTCAGTTGCAGTACAAGTCCCCTCCCTGTGACCTTAGCGCCACACTTCTTCCCCTCACAGAAAGACTAGTAGTTGTGGTCGAGTAGTAGGTTTCTGGGTTTCAGCTGTGTCGAAGGTTGATTTTTTCTCAACGTTTCATTAGTTGTTGCTACCACCATCTTTAAGAGTTGTGCAGACCAATTGTATCCCTACATTTTTAATATGAATTTTAATGCTCCTCTTTTTTTTAAAACAATGTAGGGCCACACTTATACTCCCTGATTTGAGCAGTCCCCTGACTGTATAAAACCTATTTACATCTACACACTCCCAGCACGAGACTATCTAAGCACAGCACAAGAGGTAGCATGGACACCAGATGTCTGGGATGCTAGGCGAGGTTGCAGAAGCTGGCTAAATATATCTACACAGTTTCCTAAATTATGAAGAAGGGCAACATCCTAGCCATTGTGCCACCACACTTACCGGTACCTTCTTCAGCTCTGTTCTAAACAGACTAAGAGCTGTCTGCTGGTTACTCGGGGATTACTACCCGCAGTTTGAGTTTATACTTGATTTGAAACTCAAATGTATTCTGCTTCACATGGTGGATGAGGGACAGAGGAAGTGTGTCCACAATCATGGAGACACTACAGCACTTTAGTCTCAACTCCTTCACACATGTGCCGCCAGCCCTAGCACTCCTTATAAACTTATTCAAGCTGGTACACAACCTCCTCACCTCATACAGCAGGCTGTTTTGTGCACTGGTGGCTCGGGTGTAAATCCCAGTCATTGCTAACAAACCTTCGTCCAATTACACGCCATAGACTTACATATGGTAGTATAGATTTCAACATTCTCTAAAGTTAATTTCCGAGGCTATATAAAGTCTGGTCTACAGTTGCAGACATTAAAACAGCGTCAATGGTAGTCCTCACAATATCAGTCGCTTGGCACAGCCAGGTTTAGTAACAGGACATCTCCTCTTATTTTTGCCATACATTCCACACCAACTTCAATATGTAACTGGTAAGTTGCAACCTACAAGGATCTACTGGAAGCATCATCTAACCTATCACAACAATAAATTTCCCCAGAGACTGGTAAATGTAGAATTCAAAGAAAAACGTACTTTACTTTGAAAGCGGCTGGAGTTATTTAGGAACCTGGAATTATTTAAGAAAACGTGGGAAAGAAAAGTCAGGATAGCTGTACCAGGAATTTATTTCAGGCTTTTCTGAATACAATATTCATGTTTCATCACCTTGCCACTTCACTTGGTATATTGCGAGAAAAAAAAAAAAAAACACTAAGATTTTGGTCTCGTAAGGATCCAAAGAAAATCTTAATCACATAACATATTACACTACCATGAACACACTGTAATTTGAAGTCTTTTAAACCTCAGAAGACCTTAGAAATTTTACTGAAATTAAGACACACAAAGTAAACTGGAAACAAAATCAGTACTTCAAAGACGCTGAAAAACAGTTTTTTAATGTTACTGGTTTTCGTGAAATTTTTAGAAAGACGGTTATGTTTGTTATTGTCTGGGTGATACAAAATCCAAACCCAGTCATAAACTTTAATCGACAGCACGTGGAAGGGCCACTCCAGGCAGCTCTGAATCCGGCAGCAAGATGACCACAAATAGTGCAGTGATCCCCTTTGTAAGTTGTGTAGATAAAAAGCAGGGTAACTCTTTCAAACCAAGTGCATGGACAATGCAAGACAGCACTGTGCAAGAGTTCAGTCTCATAAGAATATTTCTTTCTCTTCACAGATACATGGCCAAATAAGGCAGGCATTAAAAGATGTATGAACTGTAACTTTTGAAGCTTTCAGTGTTTGAAAACTGTAGTAGTAGTATCTTGTCCCACAACACCTTTGTAGTAGGAATAACGGTATTTATTCAGTACTATCGATCAATAATTTTTTGCAAGTGTTGATCTTGTCATTTCTCACCCAAAATATAATGGTTATTCACAGTAGTATTCTAATTTTCACGTACATGACTTATGATGGAAGCATTCTTTCAAGGACATTCTCAAAGCTGCAAAAAAAAGAGGGGGAGAGAGAAATCCCAAATTGTAAGAAATTCATTAAAAATAGCCTAAAAATATCAAATTCACAGTGGTAAAAATTAATCATGCAGTTAATAGAAAAGCTGTAATATGGAAGGGGAAGGATAGAAAGAGAAAATAAGAGCACTACTGTATCTGTTTTGAAACAGTGGCAGTGGTTTGAAGTGAGTTAGTGTTTACTGCCAGACAGCTACACCAGGTCAGCCTACCCTCCGTTTACCTTCCCAACTTAGAAGAGCGAATTACACACCAATCTAAATTATGTAGATTTTTAAAATTGATTTTTTTGACATTGTCCTAATTGTCCTGTACACTGCAGAAAAAAGAGAGAGTGTGCACGTGTGTGTGTATAAAAAAAGTGCATTTCACCAAAATTATCGCCAGAATGTGTCACTGCGTTATCTAACATCCATGTTCTAATCATATCTTTCTCTGCCAGAGCCATTCTAAAAAGGAAAACTATTCCCTAAATTTTAATTAATTAGGTACATTTGTGGACAGTCTCTTTTATATTTATTCAATACCCTGGCCAGGAAATTGATTCCTTGTGACAAATTTAATAACACACACAATTTTGCTCAGTGCAACAGAAAGCAGCATTAATTCTAGTACAAATGTTGATCAAAAAGAGCTATTGTGGCTACCTAGCCATCATATATTTGGATTGTACAGCATAGTAATCTGTATACAGACACAGCCAAAGATTACCCACTGACGTTAACAGTGACATAGCTGTTTAATAAAGTCGTAGGTTTAATTACTTGACTCAATAGCTGTGACGGAAAGATGTTTTTGTCGATACTTTAATTTATACTGAAACTGTACATAACAAAGAAAACAAAAAGAAACACCAGCTTTTTTTATTAATATTACTGTGACAAATATTTACATATAGACATGCTGGTTACTAATGGTGATACGCATCAATGTGTTCACTTACATCTTTTTAGTTAACAGGAAGATTAGCTACCATTTTGGCACATATGTATTTTTATTCCCAAGAACAAAATCTATTAAAATAAATGAATACGTAATTCAATGAATGTAAAACTTTTCTGCGAAAAGTCACTCAATGCCCAGTGTTTTCACTTTTCTTGGGAACATGTAGGTTTTACCTACCTACGAGGTACTGTATTTTTTAGTTGAAAGACATTCATTTGTTTATTGACTCAAATTGATACTTCATTCATTACGTATTTATCTTAATTTTCTACAAAATTTTCCTGCTTGTCACTATATGCTAGATGTTTGCATTTTTTTACAAGGGTAGATCTAGCTATCTTCTTGAGGTATGTTTAAAAGTATGATTTAAATCGGAGTACATAATTACATAGACAAAAAATTTTTAATTAGAAGAGAATATTTCAGCATCACAGGCAGTTAAAAACTGACAAATTGAAAAAAGTTTACTTTAGGTACAATTAGTAGGTATCTAGAGGGTCAAAATAAGTCACCTTAAATTTTAAGAGGTCATTCACAGGAACTGTGAGGCATTGTATAATCAGGGCCAGACTGTAGTTAACAGTTGGGACAAGGCTGGAACCAGCAACCTTCTGCCCACCCTGATGACAGCCTTCTGTAACTGCAGTTGGTGGAGAATGTTAGTCAAGCAAGATACTCAATTTTTGTTAAACTGTAGTAGCCCAAAATAGTAGTTAGTAAACTTCTTGAACTTTTTTCTTTCGCCTCGCATCACCCAAGATATGGAGTAAAATTCTGGCAATCCGCAAAACTTTTAATAACATTCCCGGCTTGTAAGCAGAACAGTTGCAATCTTATCACTTCCACTATCACAGTTCGGATTGTCGTTTACAAATTTTTTTACTTGCAAGGTATCTTTGCATTTAACATGTACCACATGTCAATTCTGCACACCTAACAGACAAACATACTTTCTTAAACTAAGTTGAGACATATAAGACATACAACATGTCCTCCAACAATACTGTGCAACCTAAGAGTGATAGGTATGTGGCTCCCACCATGGATATCTCAGTTACACCAGCCACATTGTCCTAATGAGCACAGATTGTATTTGCTCTGTCTGCTAACTGGCACCATACAAAAACTTCATTGTAATTTAATTCCAGCTTATGGCAGACACAAACTCTGGTTGATAACAGTAACTACTGTACAATGAATACAGACCATGTTTAACACCACAGCTAGGACATAAAAATTCTCAAAACCGCTATTTTACATTAATCTATTAAACGAGACAGTTTTGATAAATTAAAACTTAGCAATTTTAGTTTCATAAAACCAACTTTTCTATTGTATTTCAGCATGTTTGTCATCTGCATATGTACATTTTGACACAAGAGAATACAAAAAAGCGCTGAGCTAAGTAAGGGTTGTCTTCAGTCCGTTACGTAACTCTAAGATCATATGTACTATTCTTGAATGCAACTTCAAATAAAATTACATTTCTTTTGTTTAAAGTGTAGTGTTTAGAAGCAATGTGTCTGTTTGCAAAATTCAAGGCAATAAATAGAATGCAACACGTGCAATGTTTTTCAAAATTATTACCTCTGTGAAATGTGGGGTGTGCGTGACAACCAGGCGACAATTAATGTGCGGGCTGAGCCAGTCATCAGGAGACTTGACAATACTGCACATAGCTTGCCTGCCGTGGTACTCATACATGCTCACATGCACTATGTACAGCACAGATGATACCTAGCGAAGGCATAGTCAAGAGCACTGAGCTCGTCTCAGCTGACTTGTAATTTTTTTTGAGGAAGTTACCAGCACTCACCGTCAGATACGTTAGCTGTGCACGCATAAAGTAAATAACTGTGCCAAATAAAAGATGCTATTTGGATCAAGGGTGACGAAAAAAAAAAAAACAATGTACAGTATGCTCATTAATGGACGACTTGAAAAGCAGCGGAGCTTCAGTCTGGTGTGGGATACAATTCCTACCTCCATGGATACCACAGCCAAACATAACCTTCATTTAGCTGTTTGGCTTCACATGTCCCGGATGAGATGTATGCAAAGAAAATTTGATTATTTGTTTGGAATTTGCCGCTTTTTCAGATAAACATTTATTTTATGCGTTTGCTTCTCCTAACGATGAAATGAAACTAATATTTTTTTACACTTGCAAGCAAATCTAAGAGTGGACACAATTTTTGGTTTCTGCCATCACCAACCAACAAATCAGTATGTTTGTAAACAAACTTTGTTTCCCACAGTACTTTCTCTCTGCGGTGTGACATCAGAGGGCGTGTACCTCAAGTCGTCCATTAACCCGCATATTATGAGACGAAAGATGTAAAATTTTTCAGGGTGGTCAGATACATTATCCAAGAGAAGCAGCAAGTGCTTTTAACAGAATTTAGTTATTTGCACAATATTCTTTTATCACAGGAATTAAGTAACTCTTAAAGCAATCTCCATACAGCGTATGTATGTAACCCAGGCCTTAGCGTTAGATTTCCAGATTGCTGGCAGCTTATTCTGGTCAACTTTCTTAAAACGTCCACAGATAACTGCAAGAGGTTTTACATAACAGTGATACAATATTTTGTGACCTTGAATCCAGGCAATGTTTTTGTTCCTTTGAAATTAAAGTCAGTTCTGACATTCGCTTCCTAAACAGAGCAGTTTCATTCACGTTAAATATTTTCTCAGGAAAATATTCAATTTATTTCAATTTCAAATAATTTCCATTAAGAGTTCAGGAATTTTGTATGTGGCACCTGCATTCACACTTGCAGCCTTGCCTCTGATCTTGATGGGACCATTTGCACACTTCTTAAATCATTTAAACCACCAGTGCTAGCTTTAAGGATATGCATGCTCCATTGTTTTGTTTATGCGATGGCTATTAATATGTTGGCTGATTTTTCCAAGGCAGTAATTGCTATAGTTTTACTTTTTGTAACTAGCAACAATTTTGTTAGTTTACTTACTAGTCAAAACTGTATATTTCTTGTTCTGAAGAAAGAAAGAAAAAAAGACAGCAAGCATCTCAAATTTGCCGCGCTGTTTTTTATCAACTGCCACCTTATCCGAAGCTTAATCACGTCAGCATATCTTGGTCAAAAAATTGTGTAACTACAAATTTACGTAAATTGCACCTTATGTAACTCAGTGTCTGTCTGTGTATTTCTAGTAAGTGAAACAGATGGTGCAAGATAATACATTGGTCATGTCCCAAATAACCCTGGAACAAACTTCTAACAATACTGCTGTTCAAGTGTAACATTCATAATTTGATATTTCTATGAAATACTGTTAACTTTGTAGGTGTTACTAGTGACCACAATTTCCTCTTATGGGAAATTTTTAGCATGCATAGTATACATTGACATAATGAATTTAAAAGACAAAATTTGCACGTTACGAGAGCATACTACCAACGTAAACTGACTTGCTGAAATGAAATAATTGACACTGAAATTAGATGTTATGGGCTATGTGATGAAAGTTATAAAAATATAAAACAAAATTTTTGTATTGCTCCAAAATTACAAAAAATAAAAAATAAAAATTGTAAAAAAAATTTTGACATGCCTATGGTACACTAAAAAAGGAAATTTGTATTACGTTCAACAAATACGCAGATTTTTAGCAAATACCTAGCAGCATTCCTCTTGAATATGATACAAAGTTTATATCCATGCAAAATGTTAACTTGTGTAACATTGGCGGTAACAAGTGTCGAGTCCCTTCTACGACGTGATGGAATGTCGAGCTGTGCAAAAACAGCTGATAGTGGCATGACCAATGTCTCTTAACGCCAGCGAGCGACTGAATCAAAAATATGTGAGTGGCTGATTATAAACAGACATAGCTATATTGTGCGGCTGGAGTTTTAATTAAGACAAGTATCCAACACGTTAAACTCATAGTGATAAGGCTAAAGTAACGACTTTAATGAGCACTTTAACAGCTTCAAGTTATTATGCTCTAGTTCATAGAGCAACATAGTGCTCATAAAAAGTCATGCAGGCTATCCTTCACAAATCAGCCAGGGTTGCAGAACTACAGTATGTCAAGAGATACTTCTATTTATTCCAATAAGGCAACAAACTCACTCTCTCACCTATTGACTATGAAAGGAATGTCAGGCATTTATGTAGGGCATATCAAACATTCCAACATGGATGGTCGATCTTTTCGGAGCTGTGGCCCAAAATTTGAAACAAATCAGGTCACAGGCCACGTTAAATAACTTTCACATTGACTACTTTTTATAAGCTCAACCTTTACCTAATTTCTCATAGATTTTTAGCAGTTATATTTTATAAAACATTTATTTACAGTGTGTTCTCACTAGTTTAATATCCTCAAAAAGTTAGAACACTGTCACCATAGTATTAGCGAAAGAGCATTGTCAAAAAATTAAATTATTTAAATATTTTCATTGTTGGTGTAAATAACTTTGAACTACACAGGCTGTCCACAAAGTATCACTACAACTTCAATTATAAATTTTAAAAAAATAACAAAATGTGGTAGCAGCATGCAGTTTGTTGCATGTGAAAGAAAAACTCCCAAAGTTTATACGTAAAATTAATAGACTTCTACATGTCTATCCATTGTTGCCCGAAGCACATCAAAACGATACTCCAGTTCCTGCCATGTCCGTGCCAGCATGCCCTCATAGACAGTCTCAATGGCAGTAGTGATCCTCTGCCTTAATTCCTCCAAATTGGCAACAGGGGTCTTGTACAAGATGTCCTTAATATAGCCCACCAAGAAGAAGTTGAGCAGCAGGATATCCAGCGAACGAGGGGGCCAAGAAATTGGACCGTCTCTGCCAATCCAACATCCAGGAAACTGCTGATTCAGGAAGTCTCGCGCAGCCAAACCCCAGTGAGGAGGTGCACCGTCTTGTTGAAAGATAACATTTGGCTGCATATCTTCCAGTTCGGTGAGCATGTCCAGGTACACATTGCCTGTGATTGTTTTTTTCATGAAAAAGAATGGGCAGATGATACTATCAAACATGACACCACACCACACATTCACCTTTAAGCTGTCACGCATAATCTCACATGATAGGTGGGGGTGTTCTGAACCCCAGATTCTAACATTATGTCTATTCAACACACCAGATACAAGAAATGTCGCTTCGTCTCTGAACATAACTCACTTGAGGAACCAGTCAATGCGTTGCAACTAGGGCTGGGCGATTCCCAGGATTTCATTTCTTTTCGATTCCGATTCGAATAATCAAAAAAATTGAAATTTTCGATTCGATTCCGATTCTTAAACAATAAATTTCAATTTATTAACAAAATAAATGAATACAAATTTTAGGTGCGAAATTTGCTTTGAATTTCCAAATTCCTGGTTTGTAGATTCCATACTCATGTAAAATTCAAAAACAATTATTTAACTTACCCTAATAA
>PNEQ01023839.1:0-33892 GCA_003012365.1 Medauroidea extradentata | reverse complement strand
AAGGGAGGGAGAAAGGGAGGGAGAAAGGGAGGGAGAAAGGGATGGAGAGAGGGAGGGAGAGAGGGAGGGAGAGAAAAAGAAAAACTCAGCTACACATAAAAAAAATATTAACAGTCTTGTAGTCTTATCAATAAATTATGAAACTTAAATGTTCATTATACATCAATGCTGTAACATAGGTACTGTTTCAATAAGGCATTTCTATAATTATTGCCTGTATCCTCTTAAAAAAATATCTTTACTAACTTAATTCTTAATGTAAAACACACCCTCAAATTGATTAGTGAAAACATAATTATATTTATGTATCTTCGCGTTTATTACACTTTTTTCCCTTTAGAAATGTTTTTAGTGCAAATTATTACACTCCAATAATGAAGGTAGGCTGAGGTTATTTTAGGTTATAAATTACATATTTCGAGAACATATTACTGTATAGTTATTATAATTAGAGATGGGATGGTTCCATTTTTCTTCCAATTCTCGATTCCAGCCAAATTTATTCTGATGCTTCAATTCTCGATTTTTTCGATTTGAAGTAGTTATGAAAGATTAAAATTTTAAATAGCTGCAGTTCATTAAATAAATTAACCCACAGGCAGTGATGAAGGGTGACTTTTAAAGTAGGGGAACCAAGTGGTGGTGATTCCGCGGAGTTTAAAAGTGGATTTTGAGGCCTTCTAAACAGTGAAATACAATGTTTTATTTTAAAAATGGTTTTGTTAATTGCTACGATATCAAAAGCAAAATTTTATGCGATATTCTCAGGGATCTAATTATGTGCACCTTTATTATTTATTATACTACACTGTCATTATTTACAAAACAAACTACTACTATTTACAGCGAATACCGTATTACGAAAACACAATGTACAAGTTTGTATTAAGAAGTTACAAGTTAATGATTATCATAAGTTGAACAGAAAGTAATTATAAAATGTCTGCAGTTCCTACAAACTTATTTTAATATGCAAATTGAGGACCACGTTACAGTATACACAGTCAAAATTTTAATAATAAAACTTGCAACTACTTTAAAAAAAAACCTTAAACAAAAAAAAATTTAGTTCATCTCATTTTAATTTGTTGACGTGCTTGCTTGTACGTCAGTTCAATTCTTCTTGTCTTACGAACAAAAATTTCAATAACATCACTGTAAAAAGACTTATTTTATTTTAAAGGAGAACATTTTTTTTCCATTAAAAGCAGTCCAATATTTGACAGCCTATCTTGCTTCTGGGAGTTTCCAACATATGTCTTAATTCTTTTAAGTGAAGAGAATGAGCGCTTAACAAATGTACTTGTTGCCGGAATTGTAGCTATTAAAGAACACAGTTTGTAATTAAGGAAAGCCATCTACACTTAATTCTGACTTAATTCTGATTGTTTCAGCAATTCCATTATCTCGAATACTGTTAAGTGCCTTGCCCCACTACCCCAATGTACGCTGGATTTCTTTAATTTTTTTCACTTTCCTATTACTGTTGGTGTGTTAAATGGACCTCCCTACTAAGGTGTTGCCACGCCTCCAGGCTGCTCAGGTACCTCCGAACTGTCTACGTGAGTGTTGCTGTTGCAGGCAGAGCAGGGACTTATTCTTTCGAAAGTAGACTTCAGTCCAGGGGCCAGCTCGCCGCCAGGAGACCGCTGATTGCAGCCGCCTAGTTACTGTGCCCAATGCAGAGTGATGTGCAGTGTGCTGTGAAGCCAATCGGCCACCGCTATCCCATCTACCAACAAGGAATTGGTAGATGTGAGCGTCAGTGCAGGTAAACCGGGCGTATTACTGGGCAACAAAGAAGTTGCGGAGTTTAAAAGTGCAATGTATGAAGTGTATTTGTTGAAAGTTCTCAGACACTAGTGCACTTGCCTCGTCCATGTAAAAAAAAGGCCGAAATTTATTTGTATGTGTGTGATATATGTTTTTTTTTTCTGTTGGTTAGTAAGCACTGTTTTGAAATACTGGGTTGTACGAGGAGCGTACTTGAACGTAAAATAAATGCTTAGAAGTATGGAGGGCACCGATAATATTCTATCGGTAACTGCAGAACAGCCTGATGACAGTAGCGATAGGCAAAATACATTATCGCCGCGAGATTTGTTCAGCTCTCTAAACTATGAGGAAGGTGGGGGGTTTGAGCATGTGTCACGATTAACACCCAATACTACTTTGAACATACAGGCAGTTTTGCATATAATCAGGCTGAAAATCACAATATGATTGATGAAGTAATTACATGGAAGTGGTTAGAGCAGAGGTTAGTGAGATACGGGAAGAAATTAGTAAAATTGAGGAGAGCAATCAGAGAGTATTGGAGAGTTTTCGTTAGGAAGAGTGGAAGAAACAGGAGGATAGTTTGGTAGATTTTCAAAATAGGTGGGGGCGAGACAGAGCCCAGGAGGTGATTGAGCATGATCAGAGATATGAGGTAGTGAATATTTCTGTCAGACGAGTTGCCGTGGATCAAGGCGAACTAAGGGAACAGGTAGATAGGGTAACTACTGAAGTAGTGGGAGCACGTGAAGAAAGGACCAAATTTCAAGACCGCAATCTTACCTTGGAAAATGTGATCGCAGGATGCCAGGGCGAGATTTCACAACAGCAGAGGAAGGTAAATGAACTGGAGTCAGGGCTCGCAAGTAAGGTTAGGCAGAGAGAAATACAGTTACAGGCAGGGAGGGTATGCTTCCTTAAAGAGGGAGCTCCTAGTGACTTTAGAGGCCCTGGGGAACAAAATCTCAGATCATGATGCTAGAATTACAGAATGCCAGCAGGGCAGAGGTGTTAATGGAGCTGAGTGCAAAGGACATCCAAGTACACAAATAATTCGGCTACTTCATTCTTACCAGGACAGGGATGTGCCCAGGTTTACTGAAGAAAGGAGTGAACATCTCAGAAAACACAAAGAACGTTTACAAAAGTTCTTTAAAATGAATGAGTGTAGTGAAGGGGAACGGATGGTGGTGGCCAAAAAATCAGATGCCGGGAAATGTGAGCGTTGGCTTAAACTACGTGAAAGCAACATAACTTGTTACGCAAATTTCGAAATTGAGTTTCTGAAGGAGTACTGAAGTGCTCGCATGCAGGGAGACGATCGTGCAGAACTTTACAGAGGATCGTGTCGAGTAGGCGAATTGGACGATCACCTGAGTCATGTGGTGGAGAGGTCTAAATTCTATGATCGTCCACCTGAGGCCGAGTACGTAATTGCAGTGGTGTACAAACAAACACCACCGGCTATACAAAGGATGCGAGTGAGGATACAAATGAGTACAATTGAGCAGCTAAGGAAGATCCTCCAAGAGATTGATCGTATCGGGAACATTGATAACGAGAATGGTGTAGATGTAGCCAGTGCAAGTGGGCACGATAGGGGGGAAGGGTTTGCGAAACAGGGAACCTTGAGGGGCCTTCCAGCTTAAGTAGCGGGACTGGAGTGGCTGACGTCATGGCAGCTACAATTTTCTCAAATGAAAGGGAGTTTCTGTTACACAAGGAAAGGGATGAAGGGCGTAGTAGTGTCGTGCCAGAACTGTTATGCAAGACAGCTGGCAGAAATATGGCAGAGTTTGATTTTGGAACTGACATCTCGAGCATTTCGGAACAGTTACTGAACAACCTTGTCTTTCCTTCATTGTCTGTACCGCTATTAACTGTTTTGAGTGCCATGAAGGAAAAAAAAAGTAAAAAGATGAACAGGCAAGTTTTTACCAGTTTGAAAATCAATGGGGCAACATGTGAGGCAGTATGTTTGGTTATCCCTCAGCTGGTCAGAGATGTAATTATTGAGGCAGACTTCATGCAAACGCACAATGTGATGGTGAGTTTTGTTGAAGGGACAATCAGTCTGGAGGGGGGGGGGGTAAGCATATTTCCATGCTAAGGCGTGTGCAGGATGCTGATAAACCAGCAGAATCACTCTATGTTGACTGCGTGGATGAGAGAAAGTTGAGCGAGGCTGAGGGAAGTTTAGCATGGATTGCCACTGAGGAGGAGGTAGTAGTTAACCATCTGAGCACCAGCGACACTAAAGATTGGGGGGTGCAGTTGGACAGGGTATTGTAGGGTTGTCAGACTGATAATACTGGTGAGTGGAACACATGGAAGGATTTGCTGTGTGATTTCCGTGATGTGTTTGTCGATAAACCAGGGCGAACAAACCAGTGTGTTGCTCGAATTCCTGTAGTGAACTACTGTATTTTGTCATGTATTTTCTTTTCGTGTGTGGCCAGTAAATTTTGACATGGCAATGTGCACTGTGTGTCATACCCCTAGGTGTAAGGTATTATTTATAGCTATAGTAACAGCCTAAGCAGCATTAATAAGGGCGTGCCAAGAAGCCACGTGGGTGGTACATATTGTGCTTATTTGTGTAATTCAGCGAACTTGGCTGGTCTCTCGTGAGATTTGACCAGTAGGCTTATGTGTATTTATTAATTTACCTGGAGTTTCCTTGCTATCAGCCCTGTGATATAAACCCCATAAGAGACAAGGTATTTTGTCCCACAAAGTGGCTAGCATCCTAGTTACGGATGTCTTTGATACAAGTAAAATCTGATAAGCTTAATTTTCTCAAATTTCACTGGAGGTTGTAAAGTGTCTTGTCTTACTACCCCAATGTATGGTGGATTTGTCTATTATTTCAAAATACAATTTTCTGTAACTATTTTCTGGATTACGTTCTTCTGATTTCCTCTATTTTTTAGCTGGAGGCTCATCTGTAAATACAGACCAAATTATACTAAATGAGTCTCTGTTATTTGCAATAATTGTTTGTCTCAATTTTTGAAGGCAATAGCTAATGTCGAACGTCTTTGTCTGAATGATCGGAAGTAATGAATCTGGAATTTAAAATAAATCAGAAAAAAAAAGTAACAGAAAATTAAAATTGAACTCTCTTAGCGCAGCTAAGTAACCATGAGATGTAATATGTGTTTCATCGTCCCATTTGTCAGGATTTTCTGTTATGCTGTCAAATAGATCTATTAGTGCAGCTTTGTTTACGAAAATCATGTGAACCAAACAGGAATTGTAATTCCACCTTGTTTACACACTAAGTGTCTAGCACGAGTGAGCTTCGTAGAGTGAGAAAAAATGATGAGAAGCCACATAACGTTTTAAAAAATATCTTGCAGTCTCTAATATTGTTGAGCAATTGCGGAAGAGGTTAAGTTTATGTGCGCAGCAATTTATGAATATAGCACTGCTATACTTCTCTGACTCTCCTCTGCAGGCCATTTAGATGACTGGACATTACAGCAGCCCCATCATGTGTCTGCGACACCAGTTTATTGTCGCAAGCATACTGGTCTACTAATTTAACAACATAATCTGCCAGTGACTCTGGAGATCTGTCTGTAGTTACTTTAGTAAAACCGAGAAATCTTTTTTCAACATTTTCCCTAATTCGTCACATACCGCACAACAAAAGAAAGTTGTGAAATATTTGCAATATCTGCAGTTTCATCCAAGATTATCGCCACAAAAGGAATAGAGCAAATTTGCGCTTTAATTTCCCTCAACATTATCCCCGCAAAACTATTAATGTCATTTTGTATAGTACTGGACAAACCCGTAAAAACTTTAGAGGTTTCCAAATGCGAAGACAGCACTGAGTCGTAACTGTTCAAAAGATTGACCAGTTCCACATAATCACCTCGGTCAGAAGAGTCCTCTCTTTCATTGTGACCTTGGAACGCAAGTTCTTGTCGCCCAAGAAACACAGTCACATCTACAAGAGATTTCAAAACATCCCTGTTTCTGTCTACAGTTTCATTGTGTTTACGAACATCCGCACAAAGCTACTCATTTTAGTCCAAATCAACCAGCCAGAATCCAAACTACTGTATTTAGATTACATACACCAGACAAATGTGTGTATGATAGTTCGTGTCTGTGAGCTGCTTTATAAAAATTATTCATGTTGTTAAATCCACTTTTATTCCACATTCCTTTCTTTGATGAGAACATTAAGCACAGACAAAAATAAATAATTAAAATTTTTATTACATCCTGCAAGCCATTTGTAGGAGTTAAAAATTTTGTTTTAAACTGTCTTTTGTACTGCACACCACTTGACTTACGGGTTTGTTGCAATATACATATACATGGACGGAGGCTATGGCACAGAGCAGACATGAGGAAAAAAAGGACAACGCCAAGAAACAGATTGAGAATGCACCATCTCTATAGATACAAGATTTGTTTAAATAAAGATGATATACATTTAACAATACCATAATTTACTAGACGACACACAATTATTTGCTCTCATAAAAGTAGGGAACCAATTGTTCCCTTGGTTCCATGGAATATTCGCCACTGGCCGTAGTCAATAATAATATACAACGAATTTTAAATTATTTTAAGTTTGATTTCAGTACTTGCTACTCGTAATTGTTCTCTCTCTAAAAAACAAACACACAAACACACACACAAACACACACACAAACACACACACACAAACACACACAATCAAACACACACACATACACACTAAACTTAACTTTTATGTTAGTATTATTTTTATCGAGTAGTGGTAGCAAGATAGTGAAAATTAGGACAAGTAGATGGATAATAAACAGAACTGTTCGAAATATAGCCAAATAGTAAAATCCCTGCTCGGATATATCTTTTTATAATTAACAACGGATGTTTCATAAATAAATAAAAATTATTTTAAAATTTTTAAGCATTCAATACAAAAATGAAAAATAAAAAAAGACTCACTAATATGTAGCACACTAAGAAACTGAACTTACACAAGATATAAAACATCCAAAATTACACAATGTATATGGCACAATACAAGTATTTTAAATGTGTGTTCATATTTTTATAAGATAGGTAATGAACCCGGATAATGGCATACATGACTAGGCGTATTATATAGGCAGTTATGAAAGCTCACGAGGTTAGTCTCCAGGAGAGTAATACTTCAACTCGAGTTGCTTGAATAGTCGTTCGAGTGAAATATACTTGCGTCCAAAAAGTGAACAGAGCTTATTGCTGGGAAGTATTCAATCCCAATCTGGCTAACCTCTGACGATTTGATCGAGAATACCTAGTTTACTCCTTTGTATCTGTCAAGTAGATAATGTGGCAACTCCGAAATTGTTGGGTCTGACAATGCTGTCATGCTGGTTCACCAAGCCTGCTGCCATCAGAATGTAAGCTATTCGGCGCTCACATTTTTCTGAGTGATTTTGTGATTTCTTTGTGAACACGTCTATTAATTGACTTTATGACATTCAAAAACATTTAAAGAAATTAGAGCATTCTAACATTAGATTGCGATAAATGTGTGAAACTTTCCGTCCCAACACTGAACATGCCACCGATCTGTTAGTCTATTTGTAGGTTATGCAAATGTTGTACAAGTGTTATCTAAAATGGAATGTTAGGCCTTATATTTGTTTGTCTTAATCGTAATATATTTTGTCGAATATGAATTTTATTGGTGCATCCACACGAGTGCAAGGTTTTCACTTTAAGTGTATTTAGTTTGCTTGTAGGCATGATGTTTTTGTCTCTTGGTACCACACCATCTTCTAACATGCGAGACCAAAACGTATCACAGTACAATAATTAAAAAAGATAATCGATTTTAATTTTAACTGAATGAAATTGCAAGTAATTTTCAGTATATTTACTTCGTCAGTGTCCGACAAAAGTGATTTATCTATTTAATTGATGAGTTGTCAAGGTTAACCATGTGTCTAGGATTTACAAACTGACTAGCAAGTATTTTTTTATTTAACACATTTCAAAACTGTTGTTGCAATTCAATTGACGTGTAGGTTACATAAATCATTCAAACCCAGTTTATTATTGTCGTAGTAAATTTTAACGTTTCATCTTAGGAAATATGTACGTCAACTTAGAATGCTGTAGTCTTCGGGCTGCAAAAATATTGTCTCGTGGAAGACGTAAAACTTAAATATCCTACTCAGTCAATAAAATAAATATACCTAACCCAACGCAAGTATCTTATCAAAATAAATAAATAACAATATCAAGAGTATCGAAATGTAAAGAAAAACAATTTTACCTAAATTATAGATTCTTTCGACACCAGCAAGAATCTGGGAATTGAAGGAGAGAAAATTTCATCCTAATTATGATTATAAATTGATTCACAAAAGAAAGAGACTGAATCCAATCATAATATAAATTAAAACATATTTTCTGAAAACAAGATAAAAACATGTACGAGCTCTATTCTGTTGTTAAAAATGAGTGCTCATAAGACTAGGCACATTTCAAAACAAATAATTAAGCTGTTAACATTTTTAAATATCTGAACATTTGACGTAAATGCTACATTAAATAAAATTACTTACTTTGAAACTGTTTTTGCTGTTATTGGGAGCAGTTTTGCTGTTGTGTTCAAGACTGAACAGCTTTTCAGTTCACCTCTAAAAACCTTTCCGTTTACTGTACTGTTTTACTACACGTATAATATCAAGCTGTTGCTGACGATTACACAAACAGTATTTATTTCTTCACAATAGAAAAGAACTCTAAACAAAATCGTGCCCTACACAATATTGCTGCCAAATTGTCGATGGTGGTAAAAATGATTAATTTTTTAAGCATCTGAATGCATACGTTAATTCTTTTGAGATTAATGCAAGGTATCATTACCTTCTGTTGAATATTATAACACGATTTAACGTAATATTAATTCTATAATATTTCACTATTATTCATACAGTACATTAATTTCTTTATCGCCAGTGGACTACAGACAATTTTTTATTCAGGGACGCCACATTTACTGATCTCAACAGTCAGTTGCAATTTGGCTATTTAAAACGTGATTTTTACTTTGACATATTTAAAATATGTTGGCAGCATCTTGTACCATCACCACCCCTTCGTTGGGGCTAGGTGATGGCAACTAACAAACACACAGTAACAGGAAAGGAAGCTAGAGACTCCCTAAAATTCACAAGAACGCCTAGGCAACGACTTATCCTCCATCCAAACTAATCTGAGTATTCATCATAACATCATAACCTCAAATCTCAAAAATCTCAGTGTAGCAGTACCAGATAATCATTAGCAAAATCTGCAAGCAAAGTCATTATTATTTTGCAATCATGAAACAGAGAAATTACAATTAAGCTTCAACTTTAAAGAAAGATCAAAGGTTGGGTTCAATCCCAATAGGGATTTATTCAAACTCAAAACATGTTAACAAAGGATCAACCAAATCAATTACATAACCTTGAATATAATACAAATTTAAACAGTCAACAAAAACCAGAACATTAGAAATTACAATACCAAAAGGATAATTACACAAAACATTAAATCACAAAATTACTGTTGACAGGTGTGCAAATTGAATCATATTAAAGTTGAATAATCTGAAATGTTAAGAAGCCGTAGCCGAGAATCCTGAATAGGGTGTAGCAAAACAATAACATTTACAAACGTCGGCTAGCCCTAACCTCTTAGGGAACTAGCACTCAGAACATGTGCTAACTGAGTCTCGTTCCTCATCCCTAACATGAAACCATGGGGACACACGCCCCTAAATACAAATACTTAAAATTCGGGGGACACCCGTCCGTACACATAATCACAAACACTAGCATAATCTACCTCAGTAGTATGCACACATCTACTAACATCCTCGCATAAATTCTCAAATTTACAGGAAAATTATTATTATTATAACTCTCCACAATATTACTCGAGGTTCGGCAACTGTCGCTGCGGCACGCTAGCATAGCGCGAAGCTAGCTGCACTGTCTGTACCTGTGTCTCTGCTTAGTCCATATTACATCTATGGCGAGAGGAGTCATGTTTACATACGGCATCGTAAAATATTCCAAAACAACAAATGAATATAAGGTATGCAAGAGTTTCTGGATACGTGGAAATATTTTAAACATAGCTGCGGAGCATTAGATATGTTAACTCCTGATACCTCGCAATGTCTGAACTGTCTCGAGCTTAGTCAAATTACGTTGCGTACAAATACAGTTGGCACAATGCCACAGTCAACTTGCACAATAACATAGATGACGATCAGCTAAGTCTCGTAAACGATACAATTTGGTAGAATCTTGATATAATTCGTGAAAGGAAGTGCAGGCCCAGCACAATCTGCTTTAAAAAACGGAAACTTTTCATGAGACGTACTGTATGCGCGCACATGTGTGCATGCGAGTGTGTGTGTGTGTGTGTGTGTGTGTGTGTGTGTGTGTGTGTGTGTGTGAGACCATGGTTTCAGCATTTCCAGTAAGGCGACCAAATTAATGTCTCTGTTTTATGATATACATACTGTAGCACGTCGCACGTTGGACAAACAAAAGATGTGACGCGCTCCTCAAATCATCCACAACAAGCTCAGCGTTACACCAAGAATCAAAGGCGTGGGTTCAGTCAACTAACGAAGAATGAAGACGGGGCAGAACATGCAAAAGTTTTGGGGTTTATTACTTGAAGTTCAACATTCTAAACTTATGCATAAACTTCGATTTTTAGCTGCCGGGAGGCACCCTTCAAGCAAAACACTTAAGTTTTTTTCCTTGTTTAAACGATGGCCAGTGATAACAGAGAATTCTGTTGATAGTCTATTTAACCCCAACTACACATGTTAAAAAAATTAATTAAGTTCTCACTTCACAACTTGCATTCACACCATAAAACATTGAGGACTATTAAACACAGAAAATGCAACTTTCCCGGCACTTTACAAGCAGAACCCTATCTGTCCTGCCTCCATCACACAGCACGTCTGTCTCTTCCTACATCTTGAACACAACTGTTTAACGACTTCGCGCGCAAACCGCCTGTCAGTGGTGATACCACGCGGCCATTACAGGAATCAATTAAAAATATTAAGTTTTTCGCAACTAACACAAAATGTTACAATTATAATATTTGCATGTAATTATAAACATGAACAGTTTAGTTTTTATATCAATTTTATACAATTATATTGGGTACTAACTTTGTTAACAAGTGAAAGAAACGTTAAATTCAAAATCTATGCTGCCAATCAGCAACAGTATGTTACACTATTGGTTGCAACCAACTACGGCACCAAATTCTAAACAATCTTCTTTATAGGCCGGTTTTGCACTAAAGTAAAGCAAGGCCTCATGGTGCCAGATTATGACCTTGTAAACTCACTGTCTCTTAAAACTGACAACATATAAAATGAGGGTTAGGCCTCACAATGCCCAAGAACAACCTCGTTAAATCGAAAACTTGAAAAATTGGGGTTCTACTGTAGTTTATTTAAGCAGGTTTGCATTGGCGCTTTGTGATTGCACCCAAAAAGTACGTTAATAAAGTCAAAATGAGCAGAAAATCTGATCGCACAATGAGGCTCCTGCGGCATACTCCTACAATCACTTGTTCATTGCAGCTTCTCGCGGTGCGGCAAATCAACGGCTGCAGCATCCCACTATCACCACAAACCAAATAATTACAGCCAGCTGCTGAAAACTTACGTACTTTATTTACGAAAACTGATATTACAAAGATAAATTATTGATGTAAAACGCAATGCCATTTTTTGTCTTGAATAGGACAATGTCACATTTGTTATTCAATAAAATTTTGAAATGTAGCCCAAATTACAAGTATTTACTGAAGCCACATTAAACTTTCACGAGATGAATGTTAAAATTGTATGGTGCAAGACTTACTTAACCAGATGAAGAAGAATATTTTTGTTGATTGAAAACTTTTTTAGATCAAAGTAAAAAATTGAAGGAATCGCCAAGTAAAATTATGAAATTTTCATACACCACATAATTCCAATGGAAAGTTGTATATAACACAAGCGAAGCCAAATATTATGAAGACGCCCAACCAGACATACAGTCAACTCTCGATTATACGACCCTGGGAATAAAGACCCTCTCGAAATAATGACCCTTTTTCCAGGAACCGTGGAAAAGTTAAAAAATTTTGCTTGAAAAAATTTGATTAAAAGAAAATAGCAGAAAAAGGCATTGCACTTATTATGGCCACAAATGGTTGCAGTTATTTCTCGAAAACTGTACTGCCGCACACAGTGTGTTTGTTCTAAAGATATACGTTGCTGCCCCTTCCTCCCGCACGACGTGATGGCCAGCCGGCCCGAAAGCCCCTTCCCATCCCCCGGCTGGTCGGCGACCCACTCGCTTCTTTCCTTCCAACTGCCAACCACTCCAATAATGCAGTTTGCTCACCCCTTTTTCATCACATGCGCGCTGCAAATTTTTTGCCACTAATTTCTTGTGCCCTTGGATACGGTAGTCTGTCTTTCTGCCTGTGATATTACGATTATACGTTGCGTTTCTTTAAGCTTTATTATGTTTTCCGTTTTGCTAACTAAAATCTAAAAAATATAATTACCATAATGTAATTTAATGATGTATACACAGTAATGTTTATAAATCATTATTCTTTTAAAAAATGTTAAGCTGGACAGTTCATAACTGACACTACCAAACGTCGGGCGCACGTCTCATATGCGTGACATAGGGCAGCAGTACACTTAGCGCGTCTAGCGTGAGTCACAAGCCCACCCGTGCGCTCGCGCTCAAACAAATACATGCACATACAATTGGCTCGACCGTAAATAACAGCTGTGGATACACTTGTATACGTCGGTGAAAAGAAAATGTGAAATAGCATTGTGTAGGTTTAAAGTTGTTCTGTGAATGTGTTATCCAAGTTTATTAACAATGATCAACACCTCAATCTTTGTAATTATTTACTGTTGGTGAATAAATTGAAACTGAGTATCAAATCCCTCTCCACACACATTGGTGAAGTATGTAAATAACTCGCTCCGAGAATAGATTCATTATACAAGCAGATTATTTTCACACCGGCCGAGCTAGAGAAGCGAAAGAACTGCAAAACAAAGGGAGTAGTGTTATCATCATGTACCATCTGCTGAGCGAGCGTCAGGAGCTGTACTAGGTAGTGGTCAAAAGTGGCACAAGTGACGCAGTAACCAGGTTGTGTATGTTGTGTTTGAACTAACCAGTTACCAGATAGGTCCTTGCGCACACAAATTATTGTACACGTGTGTGTGTGTGTGTTTGTGGTTGCTCGCTGCCAAGACGAAGTCCCAGGAGACAAAAAGCTTTATAAAAACCCAAAACGCATTGTACCAACTAGAATTACCATTGCCAGCACAGTCTGTGCGTAATGTGTTGAAGAAAAGTTTTAGATGTCAACCATGACATACATTCATCTTATTGAAACATTTTCACTATTTCAATCATCAACATTGCGATAGTACCTTGTAAATAGTGTTGAAACGACGACATTGATGGCACTTAATTTACGTTGTGGACGATATTTATGTTTCATTACCATGAATTCATGCTTGATGTTGAGCTACAAAAAGGTCATAGATGCACGTTCAGAGTATCATTTATCCAAAATATGTCGTTCTGTTGAAAAAATATTACTATTTCAATAAACTTTACTGCGGATTTCTTGTGTCTTGCAAATAACTTCCAAAAACGATCTTTGTGGGCACTAGAATCTATATTGTCAGTGACAATTTTGCATAATTTTGAGCGAAAGAAAGGTCATATATCCGCTTCCAGTGTATCTATTTAGTCAAAATATTTCACTCTACTGAAAAATATTACTATTTCAATATACATCATTGCGGCACTCTTGAAAATAACATCCCAAAATGGGCATTGCGGGCGCAAGAATTTATGTTATCGGCAACGTTTATGATTCATATTGAACCAAACAAAGGTCGTAGATCCACTTCAATGGTATACTTTTAAAAATAACGCGTTTGCTTTTCAAAATAAATGTGTATCAATTTATAAAAATACGTAATTTTTGCGCCAAAGATGAGTGAACAACGATTCAATGATAAAAAACGGTAAATGTCGACATTTTAGTGGTCTGGGATCGCAGAAATTTTTTCAATATTCTAATAATGACCCCTCCGAAATAACTACCCTATTCCCGGGAACCATGAAGGGTCGTTAAATCGGGAGTTGACTGTATATCGTAAACACTAATCTGCCATACGCATCCCTATTTTACAATAAATTTGGGATAAAAATGAATACCTGTGAAATTTAAAGACAAACACAACTTTGTTCTACTGTATTTTAAATGGTGGTACACCTAAAAATTTGTATGGGCTTTGAAACTGTTTACTTCAAATATAAAATTTGCCATAAGTCTGAGCTGCGTGACTTATGCCACTTTTAACTACAGTTGTTTTTGATCCAACTCAGCATGCTAACTCTGCTGATGGCACCAACTATTATAATAGGAAATTTTTTTGCCTTGCTATTTGCTCCTGAACTCAGTGGTGTTAAAAAAAAAAAGTACTAACTGAATGAAGTCTTACTGAGAAGTTCCGAACTTCTATTGCTTCTTTTAACTACTTCACTTTATCACTCATTTTTTTTTTTTTTTCAGATAACATGGAATCTAAGTGTATGTGAGCATGATGAGCAATTCAATGCAAACCAGCTGTCAGATGCAGTATTGCCTTCACAACTGCTGCCTCGTATCCTATGTATAAATATAACATGCAATAATTCTGCTTAAAATTGGGTAGCTTCACACAAAGCCATAGTACACGATTCTTCTGATAACTCTCAATTTCAAAAGAAAATTTATGATTCTTTTATAGTTCCTTGAAAAGACCTCTTTATAACTGAGATCTCACAATTACAATTCGCTATTAAGAGTTAGTGTACCTGGCGTATGAGCGATGTTGTAGCATGGTACAGAAAGTAATTTTTCTTGTCTTAACTATTAAAAATGTTTCCAATGTGTTTACATACAAAAAGAAAACTCGCTACAGACTATGTCCCTATGATTTTAAAAATTACGTCCGCTTATTAAAAACATGATTACAGATGTGTCAAAAGTGCTAGAAATGACTCGCACAGCTGTAGCTGAGAAAATAGCAACTGTAATTGCAAAACAAATCACAGAAACTTGCACTAGTCTTTAACATATACTTTCCACAAACAAAACAACAGGGTCAATGCTTCAAGTCCTATTGAAAAATACTTTCCATGAAAACACTGCACGCTAGTTTAGAACTTTGCGCCTAGAGGCGATAAGGTGTAGGACGGATGTGTTAACATTCAACATACCACTTTTCCCATTTCTGGAAAGAAAAACAAATATTAAGAGGGCGTGGTAGGCCCTACATAATTCACGCTAAAAGCATTAATTTGTAACAGTAGGTTTCTTGGAAAATTAAACAATGGCAATCCTAGATAACAGTTTTAGCCAACAAAATTGTTTCCAGTGTTACAAACTTCTGAGGCACAATCTCGGACACCGGAACCTTCTGCATTTAACAGCGGCGCAAGAGATTACAAGTCTGGATAAATACTTGTTCATAAAGTTGGAAAATATCATTATCTAGGATTGTCATTGAATATTTTATCTATGTTGGCTTAAAAAAAAGCATAGAAATCAATTGATGTTTTCAGCATTTATTTATCTACCACACACTCTTAGGGTGTCAACTGAAATGAATTTACACAGTAATTTTTTACACCAAGTCATGTCGTAAAATTAGAAGTCTACCATAATTATGTATAATTTTTGGTAGAGATGACTGTGGTAACATATAAAAGAAAACATCAAAATTGACACCAAAATGCCAAATAACACAAAACTGATGCCAATGCAGAAATTTCGTTCAATTTGTCGAGTGTCTACTAACAGCATAATATTTCTTACTCTACGATAGGTACAGTTTATAATTTCCATTTTATCTTTTTGTTTGGAGTTAGCATGCAGTACACATCTACTTTATGACTGTTTACTATTTTTTTCATAACTAACAAAAATAGCTGTAAGCGACAGAACTAAATCTGCTTATAACTGGTTTAATGTCAGCAAAAAATGTTGATGTGCAAATATTGCAGCTGCAGACTTGACCACATATTATATCATATACTCATCATGCATATTTCAAGCAAGAGGCTTCATCGTGCTTGTCTGAAATAAATGGCAAGTTTCCATTGGGAATGTCCCTCGCTGGTAAAAAAAAGTCACGGGATAGTAAAGAATTTCTAATAAAACCCACAGAAGTTTTTGTACCTACTAATATACCAGAACAGAAGTTGGACCATCCTTAACTCCGGAAGTGGTTTGACGAGTACCGTATATATCCAGGTACCACCTGCACCTTTATTCCAAAATATAAGTTTGTAAAAGTGGGGTGCGGATGGTATGCAGGTCAAACTGCACTTGGGCCGTTTTTGCACTATAACGAAAAAAGCAGTCACACCGGTAATCTGCCGTAGTACCAACTGACACCCATATCCTGCTGCAAGGTATTGTTTTATGTAAAATGCCTTAATAAATTCAAATAATGACTGTGATAACCATGTGGAATGATTACGTCGGCCGTTCGGCTAAGCAGGTGGTTTAAGGTGGGTGAACAGATGGAGCAAAGCATATAGGGGTGGGCAATAGAGCCAGCAGTCGTCACATATTGCTCTCGGCATTGCCATGTTGCAGCTTGCTGGGCACAAACTATCTCGAGTGTGATTTAGCGAAGCGAAGTACACATTGTTAAGTACTGAGTGGCTTCACACGTGTATTGGCTGAAAGTGTTGAGATGAGTCGTAAAAGGCTGTGTTCATTCACAGATGCAGGAAAAATAAAGATTGTCAGGGAAGTGGAAGAGATAGGTAACTGTACTGCGGGAAGAAAATACGATGTCAACAAATTATGTGTGCGAGATTAGAGGAAATATAAAGACAAGCTACTAATGGCCAGTGGTGAAAGACATGAGTTTTGTGGTGCAGCAGTGGAGTTTCAGGAAATTCTATTAATAAATACCATACAGAAAACTGTAAATATCAGTTTTCTTAGTAGAACATACCATGATTACATTAGGCACAATTTTTTCTTAGCTAATTATGTGAACCAAGTTTCATGATGAGAGGCGTGCTTTATCTACCGTTCGTTGCCCAGCGTGCGACATGGAAGTGAGAGTGAGAGAGTAAACTGCAAACACCTGGCAAGGTCACACATGATCGCGCCTAGTCAGATATCTTATCTGTCGCCCGCTACGTTGCCACGCAGCACTCTCACCAGTGTCCTATTTGTCATTTTTGTTAAATATTGGGAACAAAATATCCGGTTCACTTTGTAATTCTTTAAGGTTTGTGACTGTTTAAATCCTGATACAAAAATTATATTTACATGCAGATCTAATCTGAAACTTTTTTTTCCCACAATGGCATTCTAAAAACAAGGGTGCAGGTCTTACATGGGGGTGGGTGGTACCTATGTATATACAGTATGTATATCCGTTTGTTTAAGTTTACAAACAAATCTAAAAGACCTGAATAATGCCTATGTCAAAGTGAAAACTATAATTCTGATCAGAAAGCATAAGCATCAATATCAGGAATTTTTTTCAATCTAAGAATCTAGATAATACCATAATGCACAAGTTATTTTCACAGCCAGTAATCATAAAATGGAATTCATAGTTCAAATCTTTTGATTACAGCTGTTTATTTGCAAGACATTGTAGAATTTCTAGACTACACTAAAGAGAATAGTAGTGGTATAAAATTCTATATAAAATGTCACCAGAAGAGCTTGGGGCTGTTGATTACATGGTTTATTTCTTAAAACTGTAAAGATTCGTTTGATGTATGTGCCTTACATGTCCTTTCTTCAAAGCTTACTGACAAGTGTAGGTATTTAAATTTTATCTATGGGAGATGCAAAGCAATGCTAGGAGCAGCACCGTCGCGCCTTGCAGATAGCCGGAATGGTGATAGAAACGTATTTTCCGTATGTGTGGCAATGTAAACAAGATTACTTTAATTTTTAAGGGCTCGTGTGGATTTCATGCAGGCTTAATTTATTTATGTAAAACTAATATTGATCACGACAAACTATTTAATACAAAACATGTAATAAATGGTTTCATGTGTCCCATATTATTCATTGAAGTGTGAATTAGAAGTGACATGGAATAAAGACACATGGAGAGAGTGTAGTAGTAAACAATATTATAATGCTGGAAATAAAATTTATAAGAAAAAATGGAATACAATCTTTCTGGAAAACTACATAATTGTTTAAAATTTGTGTGCACCAGAACTGTCCGTTCAGAATGCTTATAGGTTAGTTCATGTTTTTGTTACAACATATATTAATATTATCGTTATTGCAAGTACATTAATACTTTATATAAAAAACAGAATAATATAAGCTTGTAGTTTTCACATCACTAGAAATTAACTAACCACTCTGCAAATGTAGCTTCGAAAAGTATTTTGTAACATTTTTGGTAGAAAAAAATTTACTTTTCAAAAACTAACATAAAATTGGAAAATTATTTTAAATAAGACACTCATGCTAAGTTTGTATTTTAATGATTACAACTGCACTGCCACATCTACGACACTATCAATTCAAGAATTTAAAATTCAGTAAATGAAGGAGGCTAGACCTATCATTGATAGTTCTTAATAAAGTAGCGATAATTGAAACAATGGAATTTAACGACAATAAATATGGTAATTAGAAAATAAAAGACAAAGTTTGCACAGTGTTAGTTTGGAGAATAAATATTGTTTATACAAGAATACACTTCCTTAGGCAGAAGTTGCAATGTGTAAAAATGACAACACTCGTAACAATATTTTTACATTGTTCCCTCTCGACAGTGCTCTTTAGACACATATAGAAACATATTTTCAATAAAACTTTTATAATTTTACAATGGGTAACAGTACTTTGCCACTCAGTAATTATTTATCAACATTAAATTGCTTCGCTACGCACGTGTATAATATAGCGCCTGCAGTCGGTATCACCCGTCCGAAGGGTCAGAAGTTCACCACCAGATGTCAGCCACTTTGCTTTGCATCTCCCATAGAACGGAGGTGTTTTTTTTTACAGCGATAGTAACAACTATCACTGTTTCATGCAATGAAACATGCAAATGTGAAACTGGCTGTTCATAAATGCGAGCTCAAATTAACTGGCCTCGTCAACAAAGATCTCGTCTAAAAATCCTCGAAACCTTAGACAATTACTTTCAATGTTAGAAAATTGTGTAGAATCAAAATAGAAAATATAAACTTTAGTAAGTTCATTGAAACGCTGCCTTTGATGTACCAGACACCCACAGATACCAAGATACCATCACACATGGTCTGCTAGCTTTTAAAAAGATAGTGGAAATAGTATCATTAGCAGAAATTACAACCAAATTATAATTAAAAAAGGCACTTTATTAAAGGTGACTAACGCAAATTTGCTGCAGATAGCATAAGAGCACTTTGGTTCCTCTCATCCAGCATTGTTAGAATACTTTCCAATATAGCACTTGGCTATAGGAAGTTGGTTTGTTTACTTTATTGTTTATTTACTTTGCTTAGTCTATTGTTGTGATCCAGTTATTTACTTATTTTTATTTACTTTGACTGCTAACCTTTAATCTAAATCTTAGTTTCTCTTTGGACAGGGTGCCTAGTTAAATTCTGCCTCCTCCTAGCTAGTTAAATTAATATTTTATTCATTTTTTTTATTAAATTTTGTTAGGACTTACATCCTATAATATAATTTAATTATTTATTGTTTAATTTTGGTAGTTTAGTTTTAGTTTCAGGGTTAGTTTTTTTGAGTTTCGCCTCATTAGGCAAGCTTCTTTGTGATTTGTGAGTCAATTTTTGAAAGTTCGAGGAAGTCTTGGCTCAGGTTCTGACGTTGCTGGATGGTTGCCGACTCGCGGCCGTTGCTATGCCATTATTATCGAGTGCCAGCCTAACTCTTGTGCAGTTCTGGGGGGCCGAGACATAGTTTTAAGATAGGAGGCCGATAACATATAAAATGGGAAGCTTTATCGGGCCTAAATAATAATATTTTGAAGTGTGCCAGAGGTGTAAATCACAGTTGCCGCAGATGACGCCGTAATGACGCTATCGCCCTGTACGAGTGGTATGCTGGCGGAGGACGGTATTTTTGCGTTGTCTTTAACCTCAACCGTCTTGTCAAATTGAAAATTTAATGTTTGATTTTTATTTTTTTTGCAGTTTTCAAGTTTTGCACCAGAATGTGTGTTCGTAGTAGCTAGCTTGCTTGAGACCAGATGTCCGAGATTTTGTGTAGAATCGGCACGCCTCCCGACTTTTGAGCTAAGCCAAGGTGATATGATTTATATGTTTTAAATAGCGTATTTTCTGCCCACAAGTTATGGCGATCAGAATTTTAAAATGAGTCATTTCCTGAACCTAAAACCTGAAAGCTTACCTAGCTTAGGCCTATATTAACATCAACTCGCTATTTTTTTTCTCTCAGTTTAACAACAGCAATTAATTAGTTTCGTACAGGACATAACATTTACAATATCTCTTTTGATTTCATCACATAATTTCATTAATCTAAATATCTGCTTCACTTAAGTTGATGTAAAGGATGTGGTAGGTACAAATACTGATAGGCATATAGTAATTTCCATTAAATCCTCCTAAGTTAATATTGCAGCAAATCCTAACTTCTAAATAAATTTTCATTTACTAGAAATTATGTTCTGGACTTCTTTCTTTAAGTGAATCTATGTGATCTTCCATGTCCAATTAGTTTTATCAGTGAATGTATTTTTATTAGTGTATGGTTCAGGATGTTCTGTCGCACAGCTGGGAAGGATGGTGATGCTGTAGTGCGATAGGTATTTCTGCAGGTCTACTCAGTATAAAGGGGTAAATCTAGCAACACTATCACAATGTACCTTACTGTTACCACGTGTACACCTACCCACACAAAATAGCACACAATCACTACATATTATTATAAAACACATTATACCAAGTACTCAGTTAGTGACACAAGACGTCTCATGACTGAAAAAGCAAAAGTCTTAACACTGATTTCCTTTCCACGGTTATTACAACTGTAGATTCTGTGTAGACAAATGTACGCTTAGGAAAGTAGTTTATTCAACTGGTAAAACATGTGCATGTATGTTAGTGCAAAGAACACCTACACTGCAACTTTTAAAGCCTTTTAAAATTTGTTATCGAAAACAGTAATTTTTGTGCGGTTATGTCTGGGAAAGCATTTCATTTGTTGACTAAACGCTAAATGGCCAATGCAACTTCTTATGTCTTTTAATAATTACTAAGATAACTTAAGTGTATCTACATTCTGTTTAAGAAAAAATTACCGTACTTACACGTGTATAACAAACACTTTTATTCCAAAACAACTGATCAAAAAAAGGGTTGCACACTATAAATGTAAAATAAAAAAAAAGCGTCCACGAGAAATAAAGCAGGTGGGGAGAGAAGGCTGAGTTGTAAACTTGCTGGTGTCAAGCGTGGGAGGCAGAGAGAGAATGTTTCTCACCTCTTAGTTCCACCATTACTACACTTCCTTTTCTCTACTCAACAGATATTAAGTTAGTACAATTATTTAAAATTTAACTTTTTTTGTATGTTTTCCTAGGTATGATCAAAATTGTAACATTTAATGGTGTTACCAAAAATAAAAAAACATGTATGGGCAACTTATGTTTTCTGCTTGACATAAAAAAAAATTAAATAATAATAGTAGCTTATTTGGTTGCAACAAACTCAAGTTGCAAGAGCTTCTGACCGTGCAAGCAAACATATTTAAACTAAAATAATAAATAAAATAATTCATGCAAGCATTATTACAATTATTTTTCTTGTTGCCTTCAATTTGGTTCTGCACTATCAGATCATAAAGCCTTATAGGCCTAGTTTAAGTTTCCAGTTGTAGACTATTAAACAAACTTACCTTTGTGGTAGGGCCTACCTTTGAAATATAAGTGTTATTATAGTCATGTGACTATTTATTGTAGACTATATAGCAAAAATGTGTGCTCTCGAAACCTAAACGGAAATAATATATCAATAACAGCCGTAAGTAATAAACAAACATGGGTGGGCCTAATTGCCCAGATCAGCTTTAAATCCTTTTGTTGATTAACACACATCATTAAACAAGTACACTTTAATGACCAGGAAATATATGGGTGTATGTCTTCTGGCCATTTCTTTTGGTAATATGTAGACCTAAATTTTTGCAGCAGACAAGCACAAAATCTCACGTGGACTTAATATTAACCACTTAATAGTTTTTTAATAATAATAATAATAATAATAATAATAATAATAATAATAATAATAAAACATACTTTTTCTTACAAAAAGAATTTATTGAGTCGGCACCTTGAAAAAGCATGTTTACATATAAGACTACAACGAGAACCGTAGGTGTTTACTTACAAATTCTGTTAAAATAAAAGTAACATTTTTTTTATTTTATGTAGCTATTATCTCTGGGCGGATTACCTACTTATTAAGCGACTGTTTTTGTAGACATGCCAGCTGAAGTTCCTGTTTTCCGAATCACATCTTAATAACCCGTTGTCGTTGGCGATTACAAGCCACGTATTTTAATCCCTGCATTGAAATATATTACACACATGCACAAAATATTAAAATAACACCGTAGAAGAATCTCAAATGTACACGAACACATGAGAAGCTCAGTCTTAAACATTCGCAACGCAAATGGCCGCTCTTTGTTTTGGTTGCTGGACGTCATAATAATCCCACTGGCAATTACAGGCTGGGTTTTATAATCCTCACATTACAATATATTAAATATATGCACAGAATAGTAAAGTAACACATTATGAGAATTTCAAACATACGCGAACGCGGTAACTTTTCACACTCGCAAATGGCAGTGCTTTGTTTTGGTTTCAGGTCAACTTATAACAGTGCAGTCGTTTGTAAATTAGTTATAAAATTGCGCAATTTTAATAGAATAAAATAGTTAGCTAACTAATGCTGGATATGAAGCCGTGTTATTACAGTATGTTTCCTCCAAAATGCTTGCTTATTTTTCAGGTATAATACACACTACTTTCAACGTCTGCGATGGAAGTTAACCGATTTGTTGATTAGGGCTGCCACTACTACGGTCACGTCCTGTTGTTTTAAATGGTTGCCACATGTCTGGCACGTGTTAAAAATATTGGTAGCATCGGCTGTCAAAACACGGAATTCTTACATGGGATAGACAGTAAATGTTTTACTAATTACTAGCCTAACTGTCATTTATCCTCGCCTTCTCTTTTAGTATTACATGTATTTTGGTCAGAAAACTGAAACAAATATGTAACGCAGAAATCTTGAATTTTGTAACACCAAAATATGGTTCAAATTTTTAGCTAATAATTTTGTATTTGTTCTGATATACCCAGACAGTCTTTAAGTACAGAATTATAGACTCCAACTATATAAAATAATGGTAGCAAAGAGTTCCTTTTTTTTTTATGTAGCAAAGCAAACTCCAAGCAATGGTAACACAATAGTTTCTCCCTGCTTGGTGATACTCTATACTATTAGTTGCTTTGTTTATACAACATGAATTCTTTGAACACTGATATAATTACCTGATATTAATACTTCCACATTATGTATCCATACGTGGTTGATAGGGCCTTCTGGCATCAAGAGATGGACAAGTGATTCTTCAGCAGATGTGACTGCTTGATCACAACCAGCCATTAGTAAGCAACTCTTTTCACACTGATCCACCAACTGAAACAACACATCATGCCTACATGCACAAACTACAAACACTGCTAAGTAGGCTGAAATGAAAAATGTCACGTTTATATATTCCTAGTAAATTCTTGTCAAGTGCGCCTGGTGACTCCCACACTTATTTCTTCAATTGTTTGTATTATCTGTACTTCTGCACCAGAAGCAGTGTATTACGTGGTTTCAGTATGCCATGCTCATTTATTGTCCTAGTCTCAGACTATATGCCATCTAATTATGTTCCCATTAGTAAAACTACTATGTGCATGCATGATCCTACACCTAAACTTTACCTTAGGCTTCACGTCAGTGAAACTACTATGAGCATGCATGATCCTATACTAAAACTTCAACTATCATCTTTGCACATCAGAACAGCAGGCTGTATGAGTACCGTACCTGGCAGCTGTGTGTTGGGTTACATTATTTCGACAGGCTACAGAAATAGTGAAACATTGAATACATATAAATAAAACACATTTTACAAAGTAAAAAGGTGAAGCTGAAATTCTTAGCAGAAAGTTTAAATTAGTAAATTACCAGTTTAAGCATCAAATAATGCAATTTAAATTAAGAGTACATACATGATAATGAATCAAGGATAGTTAATAATTAACAGTAAATAATAAATTATGAACTTGATTGCAAACAGTTATTACCACAGTGCAATAATAGGCCATGAAGACAAGTTACAAATCCAATAAAGTATCGAAATGTTGCAAAGGCAGTGAAACTTTGTGATTACAACACACAGCTCTGAGTTGTCTGTATGACCAACAGACTCCTATAGTCAGAGCTTCATGATAAACACTCTGCATTAAATACTGCTTTCTTTGCAAGTCGTTTATGATTTGCTGTTGTAAACCATACCAATGGTGTTAGTAATAAGCAGTGTAGTTTATAACATGGACCAAGAAGAAAGTAAACCATACTTTATACCAATTCAGGCTATTTGCTAAACGTTTGATGTAAAATCTGATTATGATTTTCTATTTTTTCATGTAAATAGGTAAACTGTTCTTGGTTCAAGCTAACCTTAAGTAAGTATGGTACAATATTCGAACTCCTCCAATCCAAAATTAAGCAAATATCATATGTGTGTGTGTATGTATGTATGTATGTATGTATGCGTATATATATGTATGCGTATATATATGTATGTGTATATATATATGTATGTGTATACAGTGAACCCTCAATAACTCTGACTAAAAGGGGGGAGAAGCTGTCCAAGTTACGATTTGTCCGTGTTATCGAGGGGTGTCCGGGGAGGAGGGGTAATCATTCACTAATTACAAGAAACGTGAGGAAATCAGTACGCTATCATTTCTACCAGCAAAAGAAGCAGCAATATATACTGCTTTGTACGTATCAGTTTACAGGAGGGGGTAGTGGGGAAATGATCACTGTTACGTAGAGAACTATAAAAGAAAGAATGTCAAACAACCTGGGCAGACAGATTCTTTTTTATTTATTTTTTATGCTACTTCTGGCTGATCTTTTTTATCTGTACTAGAAGCTGGCACCAAGGCACCCTTCTACCACATAAAAGTTCTTACGCCCTTCTCTCGTCTGGCTGGTGACAGTCTATGCGTGCGTGCGTTAGATAAGCTAGGGTGGTAAGAGTGCGAGCGGAAGTAGTCAAGGTCAACTAGTACAGTCTCAACAGCAATAAAAACACTGCACGTGACCACACGCAACTCACGAGATGTTTACGTGAAAAATTACTCTACATCAGCATGTCACAGTGTCTGCAGCCAGCTGCTAGTTTCCTATGATAAATTGTTTATTTTCCAGGCCTCTTTGTTAGAATACGAGGCCAGGAGCAACGTAAATCTCAGTCTACCTTTCCTCCTTCTTTTTTTTTTGTTTACTTGATGTCACTGCCGTGGTTGAAGTGATAATGTGCGCTTGTAGGCCTCCCTCCATACTATCTTACCTTGGCTGCGTCGTCATAGATCAGCGACGTCTTTAAACACACTTTACACTTTAAAATAAATTTCGCAGATACCATCAACATTAAAGAGTACTCAATAAAAGCCCATTCGTTTTAACCATTTAACTTTTTCAAAAGCGAGGCTCTCTAGAATGTGCGACCCGGGGCAAAAGCCTCTTTCTGCCCCCTCCCCTTTTTTATAATTTATTAAGCCATGTTTTATTTTTTGGATATATCGCGCCGGCCTCTAGCGTAGTGGGTTAGGCGACAGTTTACGGTGCGAGAGGCCCTGGGTTCGAATCCTTGCTCGGGCATGGATGTTGTGTTTTTCTTTCACTTCACTTCACCCTCATTGGCTTGTAAGACGTCGTTAAAGGGCCGTAAAACCCTCTCACCACCTTGCCTACATTGCAATGCAAACCAGTGACTTTTAATTTTTTTTTATTAATGTCCGGAACAAATCGTTTTGCAATCTTGAATTTATCGCACATACCAGAACAAAATAAATTTCCATTCAGGTGCTATTGTGACCTGTAGTTACCGTCCAATTCATCAGCGTCATACTGTACAGTTTATTTACGACACACGTGCGTAAGTGGCTCGCGCGGTGAAGAGTGAGGAAAGATAAAGAAGGGAGGTCTGCCTGCTGAGTTACATCTCTACTCGCGCGCCTCGTTAGCAACATTTAACGACACGGAACTTGCCACATATTTTACGGTGGGATTATTAAAGGCTACGTAGCGATGAGCAACTGCTTTGAAAGCATAATACTGTTTTTAAATAAAACGTGATGGATTTAAATGAGGCAGACACAATTTTCTTATGATTTTTGACCAAAGTAATTTAATTAAAAATTTTTGTTTTTTGAAATTCTGTCCGAGTTATCCGAAGTCCGGGACATCGAGGTCCGAGTTATCGAGGGTTCACTGTATATATATGTATGTGTATGTGTGTGTGTGTGTGTGTGTGTGTGTGTGTGTGTGTGTGTGTGTGTGTGTGTGTGTGTGTGTGTGTCTAACACAACTTCGCTCGCTCTGCTGTGTCCACGCGCGCGTATCTCAAAATCAATTCTATAGCCAAAGTTTACAACGAAATTTAACAAATTTTTTTTGTTTCTCGACTGATGTTTTAAGCTTTTCACGGAGAAATAAGTATACACGGCGGTCAGTGCTAGCATTTTTAAAGGACTTAACTTACAATTAATATTCAATTTTATCAAAGTCAATTATTTAATAAATTTTTTTGTTATTTTTTGAAGGTTCCTAAAAATCCTTTCATTAAATTGCTGTTTTTTTAAATTCTAGAGTCCGTTAAATCGGGGCTCTACTGTAGATGATAATTTCCCTACTTAAGTTCAAAAACAGTTAAACAATTCATTCACAGAAAAATTATTTTGCAATTAATTTCTGTTGCTTAGAAAATACATACTGTACATATTTTGAAATTATAAATTGAAATGCATACTTAGAAGAGACTGTTGGTGGCAAAATAAATTAGGACCAATTTTAGGACCATACAAGGAATGTGAAAGCAGTGGAGATTCCCACTACAAAAATATTGCAATACATGTTTGCAAAAAAATTATAGTTTGAAACAAGTGTATGTATAATATATCTCAGTGAAGTAGATATGAAAATGGGCCATAACAGATAAAGGCATGACTACAGTACATTGGCACCTAGCTACTCTGTACTTGTCAAATTTTTTCTGTTGTGGGTTGATATAAGAGTGTCTCATCTACCTGCAGGAAGGCAGTGTCATGAGCCACAGCCTCTGAAGTGCGTGTTCGCAATGCCTCGTGGTGCAGTACAGTAGTGCAGGTGTTCCCCACCACAGCTGCCAGGCTCTGATCAAGGTTGAGGCGCTCCGCACGTACTTGCACAGCATTCTCAAATGCTGCCATCACCTCGCTCAACGCTGGGTTTGCACCTGCCGCCCACTTCAGCCGCTGTTCCACGCTAGCCACTAATGCACTCTGTCGCTCCCGTGCCTCTAACACTCGTGGCTGCAGTGCTAGCAAAGCTGACGAGGTCTTGCGCAGCTCCAACATGAAGCTCGATCGGCCTATTAACATTTAAAAGTCTCTCATTACTGAATCATAAACAGTTTCAATATCTAACACACAACCTCGCACCAACCTAACACCTACAGACACAGTAAAATTAATGTCTTGACAGTATTATCTACTTAATTTTTTCTAACTTATAAATAATTCAATATAGTACATGCTCACACTTTTAACAGACAGCAGTGCCGATATATACATTTTGTAGATACCGTGATACACTGATATGCAGATATTGCTAAAAAGAGATTGACCGATATGGTACCAATCCAATACCAGAACTAAAATTGAATTTATTCTTTAAATAAAAAGCATTTGTTATTAAATGTAACAAAAAAAATTTTGTTACAAAATTTTAACTATTAAATTTTTAATTACCAAACAGCAATAAATTTGTTTCAGACTTCACTAATAGAGAAACACATTTTCAGTGAAAATATTTTCAAGACTTCCGTCAATTTTAATGAGGTGTTTTTGTCAACAAATATTTGGCGGTAATGATGTGTGTAATAACGTATCTTACCAACGTTGATAAATTTAAATAATATAATTTTCTTTGTATAAATCTGATAGTTGAGTAGGTGAAAATCTACATATTTGTTACATTTTATTAGTATGTGTAGGTCTTTACAACACAAATTCTTATGACTAGAATGTTTAGAATAGCTTCAAATATTAAATAACCTTAGATATTAATGTTAAAACAAATCACCATGCCTGACTCTGGTTTATGTTAATGTTTTGTCCTACATGTTATCTTATGTTGAAAATCCATGTTGGAAACTGACAAGGACACGTCGCCTGCACCGCCCAATCTGTCAGGCCAGGGCTCGGATACACGCACAGTGGAAAGGCTATTATCAGTCATTTGTACCACCACCCTGACCTTGCGTGGGCTTTCTCGCGCCAGAGGGTTGTGTGTATTTTGACTTGCAGTGGAAATGGCCTGGACTGTGGGTAGACACGCATTACCTCGGAGAATCCTTGGATAGCTACCTGACGTCACCATGAGCGCTCAAACACGCACCAGTGGAAAGCCGGCTTAACAGAATCTACGTGTAACAGGATTCTACTACAGTAAGTTGGCTCTCCTAAATATTACTACAGCATCTACGATGGCTGTAAGTGATAATTGTGCTGTATTTCAATAACTGAAAAGAGACAGTTTACCAGGGTAGTATATAACAATCATGATTATTTAAAAAAAATATAAATAATCTGGTTTTTGTTCATTAAAATCTGATTTTTATTTAAGTAAGATTTTTTTTAAATTTCAAGTATTCTTGTATACAAAAATTCTCATACTCTCAGCATTGTAATTTGCTATATTTTCTTCAAAATCAAGCAATTAATAGTTATCTTATGTCTTTCTCATTTAAATCAGTATGATTTTAATAAAGAATAAAATAAAAGCATTTTTTTTTGCTACAGTTACTGATTAAAACCAATCATCATTCAAGTGTTGAGTTGTTTGACAGAATTCCAGTGCCCAGTGATAATGTTGCAGAGGGATTTACATTAGAGAAGGAAATAAAGGTAATAGGAATTCTGGGAAGGGTATGAAGGAAGTTGGAAGCGCAGTGAAGGAAAGGGTATATATTACAATGGTACGACAAATGTCAAGAGTATGAAGCAGCTGAGTGAGACCGAATTGTGGAATTGGAGGTACAAGAGTTGGAGAAGGTACATAAACAAGCAGGATGAAGGATAAACGAAGAAGGCAATAGTAGGCTGGTAAAGGAAGAGGGAACTTTCAGCTGTCAGTGATGTTAATGGCACTGAGGCAAGACTCTTCAACGAAAGGAGAAGAAAGGAGAAGAGAGGAAAGGCTAGTCAGAATGTACAAGGTCGTGAATTGGGTGGGAGGATGTGGTAAGTTAGGCAGTCTATTAACTAAGGCAGAGTATGGGGGAAGAGGGAATAATGGTGTGACGATTCTGAATAGACAGAACAGGGTATGCACTCTATGCTTAGAAGGTCAGTAAAGGAGTACAATTTAGGTGTCCTCTTAGAGGAGTTGTGACGTCTCTATGTCTGGGTCTGTGAATGCAAAGCTCCCAAATGGATAAATCCACTTCTTTGCTTTTTTTTAAATTTAATTTAAAGCTAGTTACATTGGGATGGTTCTTGGCTTTATATAGTAGTTACCTTGCAACGTAGCACGTGTTGTAATCACAACAAATGTTGAATTCTTATTATATACATACATGTATATACATATATGAATATATATATGTGTGTATATATATATAAAACAGTTGTGTTTTAAAACCATTTACACTGTAGCGCAATGTGATCAAACTGTTATATATTGGTAACACCAGGGATGGGGGAGGGGAGAGGAGGAGGGGGGGGGGAGAGGAAAATGCTGGAAACATTTCCTGTGGAAAAAAATTGAAAATCATGGAGAAGTGTGTGACTAGTTTTTTGAAACATGTGTTTTGACCTGAGTGAAGAACTTTCAATTCCCTCGGAATGTCAACTACAGTATTACTGTCGAAGATTGTGATAACGCTGCAAAAATTTTAAAAACTTGAACAATGCAAACTAAATAATAAAAAAATCAGAGCTTTAAAGTTTTTAAGATGTTCTCCTCAAGTGGTTTCTTAGGCACTTGTATTATGAAGCTTCCTATTAACAGTATTTTAAATTCCAGTATTGGTAACTTACACTGTACCAAATTTTATGTGATAAAATATGATAAATGCATTGCACGAATGCATATAGTCCATACTGTATAAGAATTCAATTTTTTGACAGATCATAAGACAGTAGAACAATGTAAACAAACACATTGTGTATCCTTCCACTACATGCTTTCCAGCTGACAATCAAAACATGTCAACAGTTAAGATTGCAAGAAAATCCAAAATGTGTAGGGATTTTTTTCCGGTAATTTTTATATTTCAGACAAGTAGATAATTTGTACTCAATACTGGCTGCACAATAATCGTACTAAGGTTATGTGACAATGTTGATGGAAACTTATTTAATATTACAGAAATCAATAGCCTACTGCACAGATGTTAAGGTAATATCTAAATCCAAGATTTATGATTACAGATCGTACATTTTTCTAGGTATGCTCAAAATAACTAACATTTAAGGGCCTTACCAAAAATAAACAAACATGTACGCATAACTTATATAATAATTGTTACCTACTTATGGCTTTTAATTGCTACTCGACACCTGAAAAGTAAAAATAATAATACCTTATTTACTTACAACAGACCGAAGTTGCAAGAGCATAGGACAGTACAAGCAAACATCTTTACTCTTAAATAAAAAAAATTAAATGACATATGCAAGTATTATCACTCTGCACTAACAGATCATTAAGTAGAATATTTTAAGTTTTGAGTACCGGACTATCCAAAAAACTTACCTTCTGTGGTAAGGCCAACCTTTCAAATTAGAACAAATTTAATATTAGTGTTTGATACAAGAAAACAAAGGCCGCTAGGCAACTAATTACATCTTAAAATTATATAGAAACATGTACTCACAGAGTATCATGGAGGTTGACAGTTACACACACGAAAAGGACGATACATTTTGCGCGGAAGCGCGAATCGCTACGTTTCGCCACACATAGCTTCGTCAGGTGAAGAACTTGTGGGTGTATTGACTATTGGACTAGATGGTAGTTTGGGGCGAACAAGTTTGTTTTAGAGATTCGGAGGGTGTTTGAAGACCAGTCTAGGGGCTTTGGAAATAGGTTCTGCCTGAGAGTTGAAGATGTTAAGATTTTGTGACCAGAGTTGAGGATGACTTTGAGTTTGTCCAGGCCTTCATGATAGGGTACCACTAGAGATATGTCAGTGCTGCTGGTCTTGGTAGGAGTCCCCTTACCAGATATGGCTAGTTGGATTTGGTTGTGGACCAGTTGTTTCAGGTATCCTCTGTCACAGAGTGCATGAGCTATATGGTCACACGGTCTGTTAAGGTGCTCCTCACTGGAACATAATCGTTTGGCTCTAGTGGCAAGGCTGTATGGTAGGGAGTTTTTAGCATGGAACGGATGATAACTGTTGAAATGAAGGTATTGCAGATTGTTTGTGGGTTTGGTGCGAACTGAGGTTTTAATCAGGCCATTGTGGAGGGCAAGTTCCACATCCAGTAAAACTGCGTGAGACTGCGAGTACAACCAGGTGAAATCGAGCACACTGTAGGAGTTCAGGTCATCTAGGAAGCTGGTAATGGTATCGAGCTGGCTAGTTCAACAAGAAATGCAGTGAACGGTTTGCTCTCCGGAGATCTTTTGTTGAGGAAGTGTTCTAGGGCTGATAATCCTGCTGTGTGTGGTATGTTGGTGTATAATGAGGCGACATCAATCGTGACCAGAAATGAATTGGGAGGGATGGTGTCCAGGTTTTTAAGGCGTTCCAGAAAGTGGTTTGTGTCTGATTTACGATGGTAGCTGTTGCACCCATTGTTGTAGATGGGTGTCCACAAGTGCCGAGATACATTCCGTCGGACTGCCGCATCCTGCCACGATGGGGCATCCTATCCTGGAGGTGGCCTTTGTTGCTTGTGGATCTTGGGTAGTAGGTACAACACAGGTGTGGTGGGGTTTTCAGGAGTGAGAAGTTTAACAATTTTTCAGAGAGGCCCTGGAGAGGTCCTTGTGTAAAAGGAAGTAGCTGAATTGCTTGCAGAATGTGTCTGTCGGGTCTGTAGGTAGAGGTCGGTAGGTGGTCTGATCTTTCAGCTGTCTCTCAGCCTCGGAGATGTAGTCACATTTATTAAGAACAACAGTGGTCGAGCCCTTGTCAGCAGGTAGTATGATAATGTTGCAACTTTTCTTAAGGCTGCTTATAACTGTACGTTCAGCAGCTGATAGGTTACTGTTGTTAGGGATTGTCTGAGCGAAGGATGGATCTGAGACATTGACTAGGATGAAGGAGATGAATTGTTCCAGTAGGTGTGAAGGTGGAAGTGGGGGTGGGTCCCAGTTGGATGGTGGGTTAAATTTCACCAGGGCTGGGTCAATGGCATTGCTGTTGCTTGGGGTTGTCGACAGGTTGCTGAATAAATGCTTAAGCCCGAGGTTAAGTTTGAAGCTCAGTACATCCTTGACAGTAGCAAAGTGGTCAAATTTTGTTGATGGTGCAAATGTGAGGACTTTTGAAGGATGTTGGTCTCCGCAGAGGTGAGGTTATGACTTGATAGGTTCAGTATTGGGCTCTTCTCTTCTGTTCAGTAATGGTTGTAGGTTTTGATGCTGGGTTGGTAGTGGACGTTGTTTGGGCAGGACAATAGTTGTGTGAGCAGAGTGAGTAGATTTAGTAAAGATGCCAAACATGCTTTCTTACCAATCAGTGGTGGAGCCAGTTTTGTTGTAGCAAGGTTGGTAGGTAGTGGGCCAGATTTCAGAGCAGATGTACAAAGTTTACTGAGTTTATCCAGCTTGGCTTGGTTCAGAGTGGTACTACTCTTAGTGTAGCAGCAAGTATGTGATTGGCTTGGGGCAACAAAGGGGAGTGTATCAGCATGAACAGTTTCAGGTTGAAAGTGAGGTATGTATAGTGACAGCTTACCAGTGAGACATATTCGATATACCGTACATTAAATTGGTCAGGGCGTATGAATGTTGGTTGAATAGAATTTCGGCTTTGCTTCTGGCCTGAGGAGGCATGGCAGAGAGCGGTGGTTTTGAGGTTAGGCCTTGGAGGTGAAGGCCTAAAACAATACAGTACGATAAAAAATGTGCATTGCTGTTAGCATTAGAGAATTTTTTGGCACGGAAGGCCACCTTTCGAAGCCAGAATTTGTGAATGTTCTGCAGAATCCTGGGTTGATTATCGCCGTCGGTGTTTTGCATGGTCGTAGTGAAATTAAGGTTATGGTGATCAGAAAAAACCACGACCAGCCAATACTTATGTCACGGCAAAAATACACTTGAAAAGTGAGAACGTAATAAAGACAATGGAAAAACACAGGAATGTTGGATAGACACCGAGGATGGACACAAGATGGCAGAAAAACAATGTGTAAGCAATGTTTGATACAGGGAAACACAAAGGCCGCTAGGCAACTAATTACATCTTAAAATTAAATATAAATATGTACTCGCAGAGTATTTTGCGCAGAAGCGCGAATCGCTTATATATATATATATATATATATATATATATATATATATATATATATATATATATATATATATATATATATATATATATATATATATATACAGTGAAACTTCCCAATACCGGACACCTCTGGTGCATAAAAAAATGTCCGGTATTGAGAAGTGTCCGCTATTAGGAATTACAGTAGTATATAAAAAATATAGTA